>RJWM01048131.1:0-11641 GCA_004363535.1 Dasyprocta punctata | reverse complement strand
TTTGAGGCAGGGTCGCACTATGTAGCTCAGGCCGGCCTTGCGCTCGCGTTGTAGCCCAAGCCGGCCTCGAACTCACAACGCTCCTCCTACCTCAGCCTCCTGAGTGCTGGGATTAAAGGCGTGCGCCACCACGCCCGGCTCGGTCCTGGTTTTTTTGAGGCAGGGTCGCACTGTGTAGCTCAGGCCAGCCTTGCACTCATGTTGTAGCCCAAGCCGGCCTTGAACTCACAATGCTCCTCCTACCTCGGCCTCCCGAGTGCTGGGATTAAAGGCGTGTGCCACCACGCCTGGGGAGGCCCTAGTTTTTTGAGAAAGGGTTGCCCTATGTAGTTCAGGCCGGCCTTACACTCACGCTGTAGCCCAAGCTGGCCTCGAACTCACAATGCTCCTCCTACCTCAGCCTCCTGAGTACTGGGATTAAAGGCGGGGATGATGTCTTCTACTGACAACATAATCCTATTCCTGGATTTCAGGCAAACTGGACCATTTTAGACTGTTATCTAATTCTCCAAAGTATAACTAATATTAATCTTTAGAAATATTCCTGTAAATAAGTCTATCCATTTCCTATACACTAACACAAACATAAATTTTACTGTTAACAAGATACACTCAGCTGAGTATGGTAACACATGCCCATAATCCCAGCACTCTGGACGCTGGAACAGGAAGACTGCTGTAAATTTAAGGCCTACCTGTGCTACACAGTGAATTCAGGGCCAGCCTGAGCTATATAGCTAGGCCTTGCCTCAAAAAACTAGATCCAATGTGTTTTTACAATTTTTCTGATATGCCAAAAAAAAAAAAAAGAAGAAGAAAAAAATTAGCATTTATGTTCCCAGTGCTATATAATATATATGTTAGTATTCCACAATCACCCAAGTAAACATTTCCAAAGTCAGACACTAAGATAAATATCCACGTAATTCGAAAAAAGTTTTACATGAACGCAACATGACTTTAAGTAAAGCTTCACCATTAAATGCAGACACATTAAACTACATTGAAAATTTGATGATACGTATTTTAAAAACCTTTGTTTCCAAATCCTGTCTTCAAATTTACGGACAATATGAACTTCTGAATGGCCTACATCTAACATACAATATTAAATGTTCAAACTCATTACCAGTAAATTGAACAGAAATATCTATACAACAGTGGAAGGTGTTATATACACATAGGTGCAAGGAGGTATGTACATAAGACATATATGGTGGGACTATTTACAAAAAACAAAGGCAGATGGCATGTCAGCATAAATGGACAACAATAAAAGTTCACTAGAGCCAAGGAACTGAGCTGTTACAAAGAATTAGATTTGCATTGGCATGAAAGAATGTCTACAATAGTGTTGCCAAGAAAAAAGAAATCAAAGAACAGGGCTCTACTATTGCTTTTATTCACTTATTTATTTATTTATTTATGTACCAGGAATCGAACTCAGGACCTTATGCTTGCCTGGCAGGCGCTTGTGCCACTGAGCTATCTCCCCAGCCCTACTATTGCTTTTAACAATCATTTGTATCAGGAATGATGGCACATCCATAGTCCTGGTTATGCTGGAGGCAAGAGGGTCACTTACATTCACAAAGTTTGCCTGGCAGAGGAGACTGTGTGCTCCTTTGAAATAAAAGCGACCTTTGTCTATCCATTCAAAAAAAGCCCGTATTGTATGTAGTAGGGTGTCCCTCAGTAGGGGTTTGTCTGATGGTCCCCTTGGGATGGGACTACGTGTTTTGGGAGGGAGACCACAGAAGAGCCACTTTCTCATGTTCTATCAAAGGCACATGCTGGAACCAACACGGCTTGTTCCTGATGATGTTCACCGGCCAAGACAGGGCCTGTCAGGTCTCTCCAACACAAACTTGTTGAGACCCCCCTCACATTGAGTTTCTTGTTCGTTTGTTTCTTTGGCAGGCTAGTTTTACTTTGTTGTTGCTGTTGGTTTTTGAGATAAGGCTGTACTGTATCATTCAGGCTGGGCTGGAACTCAATATGTAGCCCAGCCAGGCCTTGAACAGAGGCAGGAGGATCACTATGAGTTTGAGGCCAGTGTGGGACAAAGTGAAATTCAAGGCCAGCTTTACCTGCACAGTGAAACCCTGTCTCAAAAAGATAAAATAAAATAAAATCAGATTTTGAGACAAAAGTCTCAAACTTTCAATCCTTCTGACTTATCCTCCCTAGTAGCTAAACTATGCATGTGTGCCACCACAGCTGGCACTTTGGAACACAATAGATTCTAGGAGGGATTATCTTGTATTTTAGTAATCTGCTATTCACTTTTTCTCCTTTTGAGGAAGAGGAGTTACCTACTTCTTTTTTTTTTTTTTTTGCACAGGGATCAAACTGGCAGCTTCACACCTGCCAGACAGGCGCCTAAGCCACTGAGCCAAACTCCCAGTCCTAGGAGTTAACTACTTGCGACGACATTCTCAGAACAGAGACATGTACTTGAACAATAGCTGACATGGAGGGGGAGTAATCTGATGGTTTGCCTAGTATTATATGAGTTTATGGTACATATTGCTGAGTGGTTCTTATGACTAGGGAAACTGTTTGCGAGTCCTCCACTCTGAACCCCCAGGCAATTGTCCTGACAATATCCTATATCTAGCTTTCAGAGGTGCCTAAAAATTCTAGATCTAAGTCTTAGCGAATTTCCAAGAAGTTCACTGGTGTGTCCCCTGCCAACAAGTTCGTGCAAGTCAGGAAAAAACTAAGCATTGTTCTTTCACCTCCTACCTTTCAAAATCTTAGTAGTATCTCCTACTTAACACCTTTTCTTGCCTTGTAGGTTTAGATTTTTCTTTACTGTTTTTAGTACACAAAGCAAATAATGTCTTGCACTTTAATAAGCAGGCAACTTTATCTTGTTTTTTCCTTTTTTCTTTTTTTTGAGACAGGGTCTTACTGTGTAGCCCAGGCTGGCCTCAAACATTTGGCAATCCTGCCTCAGAAAGGTGGGGCCTCCTGAGTCCTCGGATTATAGGTCTGCGCTACCACACCTGACCTGCCCCCTTTCACACTGTGCTCTTTGGAAAAAAGTACCTCTTTTCAGCCTATACTCTGGGTAAGGAGGCCCCACCTTTCTGAAGCTGGACTATCCATGTCATCATTCATCCATTCACCCAGTGTAGTCAGTCAGTTTTTATACCAGCAAGGACTCATGAATATTCTCTGTACTCTTTTGAGTGCAACACAATATTAACCTCATTATTTTAATGTTCAAATTTCTTCCACTTTGGCCAGTGACAGCTCTTCCATTTGGCTCCTTTCTCTTTTCAGTCCCCCTCCCCCTTTCTGTCTGGCACTGTAAGACGCTCCAGGCTCATCCTGCACTCTCAGTCCCGGAATCAGCTGGTTTCCAGAGGCCCTGCACTGCAGCAGCATTGTGCTAGCTTTCTCACCGTCTTCTCACGTGACTATAGAAGCCTTGCTGAGAGGCACCCTGGCTGCGATTCCCAGCATCATGCATTCTGGAGTCTCAGCAGGTATTTCTCGGAGGAATGAAACAAGAAGTATTTGTTCAGCGGATTAACTGCAAACCTTATCAGAAGCATCTGCCTGGTGCACATGAGGAGAAGAGCAGTTCCACCACGTTTTATAATCAGTCAGATGCTTTCTACTTAACAGGATGGAAGCTGCTGAGAAGGATGGAGCATAGTGCAGGATCTCGAAACGCTCAAGCCAACAGGGAGGTATGACATACACTGTGAGAGGGAAAGAGGCTGCCAAATAGAGAGGCGCCCACAGTGAGGGGCAGAGTACAGCACTGCGGGTTTCCGCAGCACATGCCCAGAAGCGAAATCATCACACAAAGAGACTGGGTGCTCTGCCACAATGCCACTGCGATGGTTTTTGGCAGGATACCTGCCTGGTGTGCCCTTGGTGGGAAGGCCACTGGAAAGGCCACTGCAGTCCCACACCAGCCTGCTGCTGACCCTAGAATCAGTGTCACAGAGGGATGACACCGTATGAGGCTCTTCTCACCAAGCATGGTGGCCTGAGAAACTGATCCTCTCTGAGCAGTCTGGTGTTATCACCCAGAAGCAGGGTCATTCCCAGACAAGTACTTGACCCTCTTTTTGATTTCTTGCTTTCTAAAGTACACGCAACACACAGCTCTTAAACATAGCTTCATCTTTCACGTTCATATCAAAATATACCAGTTGAGTTGGAATTTTTGTTCTAATATGTATATATAATTTGTGTTTGCTTTCTTTACTATTTGTTTTTTAGTTATTTCAAGAGTTCCTTCACTAACATACCAGTAACTTCTTTGGGTTAATATACGTTTGTGAGTGGCATTTTTATGTCTTTAAAGGCACCTGCTGTGGTGACAGCATGATTCTTGCTTCTGGTTACAGAAGATATTTGATCATATACTGCTATCACACAGGATATCACTTCACAATACAACGGTGAGTGAAGCAGAAAAGAGCCTATTCTGTTCTGCAGGGGTCAGTGAGGTGATGAAAGGGAAGCCTTAGTGCCTGGCTGTGGAGGACAGTGACTGGAGTGTCCGGGGACAGCAGGTGGCTGCTGAGTCACTGTGGTGTGTGGGCGCGTGCGAGGAGACAGGCTGTGGGCTGAAGAGGAGAACCCCTGTCGGGAGACAGATCTGGGATCAGAACACGTGGCCCCTGGGATGCAAGAGGCGCTATGGGCCGCTCGGAGGATAGACACACGGGCTTGAAGAGCCAGAGCCCCTCCCCTTACCGGGTTTGAGGAGGCCGGCCCTCCCCACTTGAGGGGTGTGAGAAGCTAGAGCCCCTCCCCTTACCAGGTCTGAGGAGGCCGGCCCTCCCCGTCTGCCTGTCACCCTCCGTGGGCCAGGCCCTCCCCCAGGACGCTCCCGCCCCTAGCCACCACCCCGGATCCCCCCCATCTGCCGGCCTCTGTGGGCCAGGCCCTCCCCCGCCTTCTGCAGTCCCCCTGCCTTCTATACCGCCCATGCCCTATGTAAGTCACTGTAGTTCCGCAATAAAAAGAGATCCGCAACATCAGCCTGGTCTCCGCGTTATCAGCACGCCGGTCCTGCCTGCTGTGAGGCCCAACCGCCCCCAAGAACACAGGTTGCAAGTCAGTACTGAGATTCGCTAGGACACGAGGACCACGGAGAGGCAGCATTTGGCTGAAATTGAACCCGGAGACCTTGATGAAGTCTGTGCTCATTAAGAGCAAGTGTGTTCTGACTGCTTGTGGCGGCTCGAGTGTTCTTTCCAAAACTCACCACCACTATGAGTATGAGGAGCTGAGAACTTTCAGAGGTGATTAGGATATGAGGCTACTTTGAAGAGGGCGAGCTGGATCCCGCTGCTCTCCTCAGTCACCCACTTCTGCTCCATGCTTAGTAGTGCTTAGTCCCTGTCTTGGGACCGGAATCGCTGGACCTTGAGGACTCGGGAACTATGAGCCAAGGGACTGGGTTGATCACCAGTCCCACAGCCAGTAGTCTTCCCTGCAAGTAGCACAGAATCTCCTAATATGCAGCCACAGCCGGAGTCGTTGGGCAGTGGAGATGGTTTACCACGAGGCAGACACTCTGTTCTAAGCTGGCCAGTTCCACCAGGTTTGCCACACTGCACACTGTTCGTTTTGTCACAAAGTGCAAACACAGTGGCAGTGAGAGCCCACTGGGCAAGGGGCCCATAAAGAGGCCTCATGGGGCTGTGGGATGACAGGAGGCTAAATAAAAGACATCTAAGTGGCCTTCCAGGGAACCAAGAAGAAGAGACAAAGTTGGAGCACTCACCACCAGGAAGGGACAATGCTGAGTCAGATTTGGTCTGCCTCCTGGGCCAGCCAGACCATGCAGTGCTCCAGCCTAGCAGAGATGCTGACTAAGGGGGCCGGCTTGGGTGCCAGTGTGGTGGTGAAATGTTTGTGTGAAATGAAACAATTTCCTGGTAACATTTTTAGATATTCTTAAAACTGCTGAAGGAGCAATTTTAGACAAGAGACTTTGTTGAGAATTTGCATTTCCAAAAACTGATGGCGGCAGTGATGGCGTGGTATGTGTGTGGTTATCTGAGTCCTCCTTTCTAGTATACACATTTACAGCTATAAATTTTAAACTCTATTTACTTTACTTGAACCCCATCATTTTGATCTTTGGTCTTCACTGTCACTACATTGAACTATTTTCTAATTTACCCGGCAGTGACTTTTTTGACCCATAAGCAATAGTCCATGCTGATTATTTAATTTACTCATTTTGGGAGCTTTTGTGTATATCACATTATGCACTGATTTCTAATTTAATTCTATTTTGTTCAGAGAATATACTCTACAAGAACATCTTTTGAAAGTTATCCAGGCTTCCTTTTTAAGGTTCAACATAAGATTGGCCTTGGCGAATATTTTGTGTGCTCTTGAACATAACTTGTATTTCACGGTTGAAGTGTATTATATTCTCTGAATGTTAATGGGATTAAGCAAGCTGATAGTGACGTTTAAGTATTTTTTTCATTGGTTGATCTTTTGTGCATGTAGCTACTCAGTTATTTAATGAGAGAGGTGTTTTGATCCAATCACGCTTATGGCTCTTCTCTGTTCTTCAGTTTAGTTCCATTAGTTTTTTGCTCCAGGTACTTTAAACTCCACCTTTAGGCAAACACACATTTATATTTGCTATATTGTGGTATACTGATCAGTCTTAAGTGTACTTCATCTCATCTATCTTGAAGTCTATCTTGTTTTATACTAACTAGCACTTTAACTTTCATGTAACTGATGTTTGCATGATACTAGTCATCTCTCAATTTGAGTTTTATAAATTCCAAGTTTATAATTTGTTTAAATTTGAAGTCCTTTATTTTCAGATTTCATATGTTTCATCTTTTAAGAACAGAGAGGATAAAGACAATAAGTTATGATGCCTACTAGATATAGCTGCATTGCTAAACACGTTCAGCACTACACATGCTTCCAATCTATTGGAGGACTCAAAGCATAGAAGAGTTTTCAGTAACATCTGAAGGACCTCACAAAGGTGTTAGGCAAAAACATAACAAAGTCAAGGTGAGAGAAGGAATGAAGAAAATGCTAAAGGTAGAACCATGTTACCTACTCTCTTACCTTGGTGTTCTTACTATACTGTCACAGTCTATGAAGAATTCAGTGACCCATAAAAGACTAAATGTTTACAGCACTGCAAATAAAACCAAAAAGGTATACACTCCAAATAAGTTCTTTTAACTTCTCTCAAAATATACTTTTGTAAATCAGTTTGTTCTGTCTTCTACTACAGTAAAAGAATGAAAAGTCCACATTATTTGGTTTAACTATCAAAGCTGCCCCAGCTAGATAAATGTCTTTGACTTAACTGCTGTAATTTTTTTCATGTGACTGTCTTGAAGATACAGATTTGAAACTGGGCACGGATTGGGGGAACATGGCTGTAATCCCAGCACTTTGGGAGGTTGACACAGGAGGACGGAAAATTCAAGCCAGGCCTGAGCAATTTAATGATACTCTCTCTCAAAATAAAATACAACACAGTTGCCAAAATAGTGCAGTGCAAAGGCCCTGGGTTCAATCCCAATAAACTAAAAACATAAAAATAAAAAGGTTTGATGAGTATCAGTATAAAACAAGTGGTTAAACTGAATTTGTTTTCTTTCTTTTTACATGTAAAACTACTCAATTGTAAGACAATGTGTCACATTTCTTACCAGCCTTAAAAAATTCATTTCCTAAGTAGTTCCCTGGTAAGATTATAACAAATTTACCAGTCTGCATTTGTTACTATTTAGAAAAACATAAAGGTTACCCAACAAATTATCCCATTATTGTTGAGGTATCTCTTCTGTTGTTTAGAAAAGGTGTCACTACGTACTTTAGGCTGGCCTTGAACTCACTATGGAGTCCAGTCTGGCCTTGAACTCACGACCTTAGCCTCCTGAGCACAGGTATTACACATATAGACTAAAACACCTGGCTGAGATACTTTTATTACCATTCAGTTATGTTAATTTTAAATGGAATCTCTGCCCTTGCTTATTATTAAGATTGCATAATGAAAAAAATGTACAAAGAATATTTATCATATCAAGCAACCGGTATTCCAGTCTATGACTACATATTAGACTACACTGGTACCTTGGCTCACAAACTTAATTATTCTCACAATTCTGGTTGCAACCAAATTGCAAGCAGAATTTATATTACAAATTTCCATAAGAACTCCATACTATTCCTGCGCATCTCTTTTTAATGATCTGATCATTTTATCTAATATTTGCCTCACTTTGTTTTTTTTTTGTTTTGTTTTGTTTTTTTTTTTTTTTTTTTTTTTTTTTTTTTTTTTTTTTTTTTTTTTTTGTGGCACTGGGGATTGAACTCACAACCTCACACCTGTCAGGCAGGCGCATAAGTCACTGAGCCAAACTCCCAGCCCTGGTTTTTTGAGGCAGGGTTGCACTGTGCAGCTCAGGCCGGCCTCAAACTCACAATGCTACTCCTACCTCAGCTAAAGACATGCGTCAGTCACCACGCCCGGCACTGTCTCACTTATTACCATAAGGCCAGAACTTGTGTCTTTTGTTCCTCACATTATCTACACTTTAGGTACTGTTGTCCACCCCCTCCTCGCTTACAGAAAGTTTGGAGGAAAACAAAAAGTATCTATTTATGTATTTCCTACATATACCACCCCATCCAACTCCCAATAATATAATCATATAACATGTTGTAACATGTAATACATGTCGTCCATCTCCCAATAATATAATCATATAACATGTTGTAACATGCAATACACCCCATCCATCTCCAATATAATCATATAACATGTTGTAACGTGTAGTTATGAAAAACAATAACATTGGTAAAACATTATGAATAACTACACACCTTATTCTAATTTTAATTTCTGCACTAATATTCTTCTGACCTAGGACCTTATCAAAACCCTATCTGTACTATTTCTTATGCTCCTCCAGCTTGTAATGGTTCAATCTTTCTTGGAGTATTTTGTTTTCTTGTTCTTTTCTTTTTCTTCTTTTTTTTGGGGGGGGGGGCGGTACCAGGGATCAAACTCACAACCTTGCACCTTCCAGACAGGCACCTGGGCCACTAAGCTAAATCCCCAGCACTATTTTTTGAGACAGGGTCTCACTATGCAGTTCAGGCTGTCCTTCAACTCACTTTGTAGCCCTGGCTGGTCTCGAACTCACGGCAATCCTCCTGCCTCAGCTTCCTGAGTGCTGGGATTAAAGGTGTGTGCCACCTTGCCCAGCCTTCTGATAGCTTTTAAAAGAAAACAGTACTTTGTAGAATTTGCTTCAACTTAGGACTGTCTGATGCTTTCTCATGACTATTTTCTCGTGCTATTTGGCTGGAATTCCACCTCACTGAATAGTAGAGAGATGCCTTGGGGCCAGAGATACAGCTCAGGGGCACAACACCTCCCTGGCAAGCGCGAGGTCATGAGTTCGATTTCTGACACTTAAAAAAAAAAAGAGGCACCTGTATGCCAATTTTATACTATGGTTAATATTAAATTTAATACTTTGCCATGATGATGTCTGATAAGATTCTCCAATTTGTTTTTGGTTTCGTGGTTTGTTTTTTTTTCTGGCCAATATTAGGAATTGAACTGGACATAGGGCCATTACACTGAATTACTGAGCTACAGTCCTTTAAAAAAAAATTTTTTTTTTAAAATTTTACCCGGGTATGGGGGCTGAGAGGCTCTGTATAAGGTTCCAAAGTAATATCTAAACTGATAAGTAACAAGAGATAATTTGGATTAATATGAGTCTCACTTTAACTTGATACTTACCACTTAGTAGAAAAGCATAACTAAACGATGCATGAAAGAAAACAATACCATAGTAATAAAAGCCAACTATAAAAAGGGTTTCAATGGCTGTTCCCTGCTGGCAGTTTCCAACTTACTCCAGCAGATGACCACTGTTAGGGTTCAGTGAGGCTAAAACACTATGGTGAAACTTATAAAAGCTCAAAGAGTTTTTAAATTCTTTAACCAAAATTGTCCTTCAAAACCACCAAACTCTCCATCTTATCACAGAAAAACTAGAGGGACTTATAACAAAAAATATTAGATTTATAGATAACCTCCATCAGTAGAGGGGTCTAAGAGTCAATTGGTTACCACTGCTATTCCAGTACTCTAAGAACAGTTTCTGGGTGTGGCTCTTTCCTCAACCTGCCTTTACAGCCTAGTACTCAAGCTTTGATTATACACACTTTAATTTCTTAGAAAATTTGTTTTTCTTGCTTAGAGGCTGCCAAACTCTGAGTGATCACGTAACGGGAACCAAAAACATCTGCCAGACTCCTTATACCAGGATCTCCCACATCAACTTTGTGAAGGGAGATTGTAACTGGTAAACTGCAACATGACTTCTGTCCAAGGCCCATTAGATTCATTCTCAAAAGAAGCCAATGACTGCAGCTACCATTACACCAACCCTTCTCAGCTCAAATCAGCTAGACAGAAACTACAGCCATTCTCCCCTAATCGCAGTAAGGGGTATCTCTTCAGAGGGGGGAGTAATATTACAGACAATTAGAAAGACCAGCCGGGCGTGGTGATGCATGCCTTTAATCCCAGCACTCAGGAGGCTGAGTTAGGTGGAGCGTTGAGAGTTTGAGGCCAGCTTGGGCTACAATGCGAGCGCAAGGCCAGCCTGGGCTACATAGTGCGACCCTGCCTCAAAAAAGTAGGGCTGGGAGTTTGGCTCAGTGGTTTAAGCGCCTGCCCTGGCAGGCAGGAGGTTGTGAGTTCAATCCCCAGGGCCGCAAAAAAAAAGACCTAGGTCCTTCAGGGAGTCAGTGCAGAAGATGAGATCACAAGGGAACTGTGGTTGGAGACCCATCAGAAGATTACAATCACCATCTAGTCAGATTTGCATACTGCCATAAGGAATTAACAAAAGATTGAAGTTAAGGGTACCACCTTGAGATTTCCCACATAAAGGAAGCATTCTCTCATTTGGGTGGCCCATCCTCTCCCACCAAGACTAAGACTACTAAGACGAATACTACTAAAACTAAGATCAAAGGTAGGAACTAAAACTAGATTTTTGATGAAGGTTAATGAGGTCATCCAAATGCCCTTGCTACTGTTGGATCAGCATTAGTCAAGCATCTAAACTGTTTTTTTTTTTTTTTTTTTGGTACCAGGGATTGAACTCACAACCTTGTGCCTGCCAGGCAGGCACTTATGCCACTGAGCTAAATCCCCAGCTGTATTTTTTTGAGTCAGGGTCTCACTATGCAGTTCAGGTTGGCCTTGAACTCAACCAGGCTGGTCTCAAACTCACAACACCCCTCCTCTGAACCTCAGCCTCCCCAAGTGCTGAGATTAAAGGTGTGCTTCACCATGCCTGGCTAAACTTGTAATTTTATTGGTTAATTATAGTTTTGACCCACTTTGTACCAATCTTGTGATTTTGCTCAGAGAAGTGGATTCCTTGGCAACCCATTTGGAAGCACCCATCCCTCAGGAGCCATTCCTATTCCTCAACCTTATTCCCCAATAAATTTTCCTTCTCTTAAAAAAGAAAGTCTTAGCCGGGCGTGGTGGCGCACGCCTTTAATCCCAGCACTCGGGAGGCTGAGGTAGGCGGAGCGTTGTGAGTTCGAGGCCGGCTTGGGCTACAAC
>RJWM01048130.1:0-11561 GCA_004363535.1 Dasyprocta punctata | reverse complement strand
TCTCTCTCTCTCTCTCTCTCTCTCTCTCTCTCTCTCTCTCTCTCCCCAGTGTCCCTTGCTGCTTGCAGCTGCCGTGAACGGCAGGCACGCCACGCTACGCTATCTTGGAGCCAACTTAAGTATGGACTGAAACTCCCGAGAAACTGTAAGAATAAACCTTTCCTTCCCTAATTTTGGGCATCAGGTATTCTGTCTCGGCAATGAGCGAAAAGTAACTAAGACAATGAAGAATTGCCAATTCAAATGAGGAGTGCTTTTCTCAAAGGCTGCGACTCCATTTGTAAAACATGAACTATTTAAAGAATGGTATGCAATGTATCTGCTAGCAAAGAAGTTAGTTTAGTTTTGGAAAATGTCCAATACACAGACCTTATGATATTGAAGAATAAAAATCTAGTAAGATTTAGTAAAATCTGGCCTTTCAGAGAGTAGAACAGCATTAAAAGGTATTTCACATTTACCTGTAAAAGTTGCTGCTGCGTTTTAATCATTTCTTTGCATTGTTGAATTTCTAACTCCAGTTTCTCAGTTTCTTGTTCATGGTCTTGTCGTGATATGACGTCTTCCTCATTAAAACCTTCTAAGTGTACCTTTGAAACTAACCCAAACCCGTCAAGTTGGTATATTTTACAGTCACCATTACTTTTTCAACATACTTAAAAATCAAGGCTCTTAGAAATTTGTAGACTCTCTTGGGTTTTCTAAGTAGTAATTCTTTCCTTTCCATAAGCTATGATAAAATCATATTATCTTTTAATGCAGAAAAAATTCTAAAAGGCAAAGCAACTATAAATTCACAACTATAAATCCATATGCTTTTGGCAATAAATGATCTCATAAAAATAGAGCTTTAATACCAACATTTAATTTGTGATTCATGTTTTAAGACAATATCTGGATTAAAAACACAATTTGCCAGGTGTGGTGGTACACGCCTATAATCCCAGCACTCAGGAGGCTGAGGCAGAATGATTGCCCTGAATTCAAGGCCAGCCTGGGCTACAAAGTGAGTTCAAGGTCAGCCTGAACTGCATAGCGAGATCCTGTCTCAAAAAGCCAAAAAAAAAAAAAAAAAAAAAAAAAAAAAAAAAAAAAAAAAAAAAAGAAAGAAAGAAAGAAAGAAAATTTGACTATTTTCCTAGAAGATCGTTAACAAAAATTCATAAATTGTATTCTTGTTGATACTACTTCAAAGATCAATGCAATACTACAAACCTTGGTCTTTGATATTTAACGAACACCACATTCCAAACATACTTGCTATTTACTAATGATGATGACTAGAATGAGTAAAATCACATGTAAATTAACATTCAGACTCTAATAATAATTTGTTGATGCTCTTTACTAGTTAAAACTGGCAATGAGTTCATTATTTTAACAATTTAAAACAAATTTTCTTTAAATGAACTTAATTTGCTGAGCAGAAATCTTAATTTTCCCGATTTAAAGCATGCAAATTTTATTTAACAAATACAGAATACGAATATTAAGGATATATTCATCAACACAGATCTAGACATAAGAGCAAGGGATAATGTCTAATACAATGTTAAATGTAAAAACCACAGTGAATAAAATAGATGTATAATTTTAGTTGTTCTATGTTTAAATAAACATTTCACAAATCCAAATAGAAAAGGATAAAAAAGATAGGCACCAAACTGTTAAGTGCTACATTTGGGAATGGGAAACCAGAGATTCTACTTTATTGATATTTGGCAATGAATATCTATTATTTCAAAAATCATTATTATTTTAAAAATTATTTATTTATTTATTTATTTATTTTGGTACCTGGAATTGAACTCACGACCTTGTGCTTGCCAAGCAGGTGCTTTTACCATTGAGCTTTATCCCTGGCTCAAAAATAATTTTTAAATTATTATTTGGAACTTAGTAATATTCAAGTATGTGGAAATGGGGACATAGCTAAGCAGCGCAGTGCCTGCCTGGCAAATGCAAGGTTCTGAGTTTGATTCCTGGTACCCGCTCCCCAAAAAAATGGAAATGGGGAAAGGTTCATCTTGATACTATATGATAATGAATGTCTGGAGTTTCAACATTTAGTAAAAGATCTCAGTTCTCTATAATTACGTTGCATTCACAGCAGATGGATTTATGATATCCTTTTTTTACAGAAATAATTTCTACTTCTATAAGAACAAAGTATATTTTTCTTATTCAAGTTCAAATCTCATGGTAAAAACTAAGGAAAATTTTGCTTTCAAGCCACCAGCTGAGCTACAAATTTCAGGTCTGATCCCATATTATGGCTTTCCAAGTGAGTGAAAATCCAACAGGTTACTGTTACAACTTTCTTCACAGGCAGTGAGGCGGGAGTTACCTTGGTTGTCAAGTTTTTCTACGTGACTTTTTAAAATTCTCCACTGTTTTCTGATGCTGTTGGTGAGCTGCTCTCTGACGGTCTCACAGGAAAGGTCCCACACACTCTCTCTACCCAGGTCCCCGGCATCTTCTTCCACATCGGAGGTAACCTTCAAATGAAGAAAGGAGGAAGAATAGAATGAACTCTCAGTAGAGTGAATTGAATGATCACGTGGTTCCTAAAGTTAATGAAATTTCACTCCGAAAAGTAGAATACATGATACTTAAACAAGTGAAAGGTGATTTGGTGCCATGGTTATGCATGCAAGCTCTACAGGCAGACCTCTGCGCAGGACAGAATCAGGCAGACTAGATCTGCTGTGGGCCACACTGGGCTGGTTAACTACTCTGCCTGTTTCTTCATCTATGAAATGGGGATAATTGTACTATATGGGGATAATCAGATTATAACATTTGAAGTAATTTGTACTTACTATAAGACATAATATAAAATGAGACCATGCTTAGAAAGTGTTTATCACAGTGCTTGCCTAGCATGGCTTAAATCCTCTGAAAGTTATCTCCACTGTTGCCCATAGTGTGTCTGGAAACATATAGGACACATACATTTTGTTGTTCCAGTGACTGGAGATAACTCAGCATTGGGTGCCCTCTTCTAAATACCAACAGTGCCCACTGCACACCCCTACCCATGCCCCGCCTGTTGTAGTCAGTGATCTGAAGACCATCTCAGAGAGAAAGGCTACTTACAGTTCCCGTGCTCTCATCTGCTCTTTCTCTAGGTTTCTTCTTTTGGGGAGA
Organism: Dasyprocta punctata; assembly: GCA_004363535.1. Classification (NCBI taxonomy): domain Eukaryota; kingdom Metazoa; phylum Chordata; class Mammalia; order Rodentia; family Dasyproctidae; genus Dasyprocta; species Dasyprocta punctata. Next base: position 8,411 of record RJWM01048130.1, on the reverse strand, counting down.
AAGAAGAGAAATCATTTCCTTTTTCATTTGCTGAAGAACCTTCTTAAGTTCAGCATTTTCCATTAGGATTTGTTTCTGACGGTATTCATAATCATTCAAGAGAATTTTATACATTTCATCTTCGTTCCTGAGAAAGAAAGTGTCATTATGGAAAGGCAATGGAGAAAGTAAAGTCTGACTACGGACTTAGCGGTGTAGACTCTACCTGGCTTCTGTTTTACCAGTCCTCCAGGACCCCCTTTTTCCATCAGCTCTGCCCACGTAGTTTAGAACGTCCATGGCTGCAAAAGTGAACACAAAAACAAATTCTTATCACACATACTTAAAAGTCTAACACACTCCACATAGACTATGGTTGTGAGTCAGTCTGGTAGATAGGCAGAGACATGGAACCAAAAGACCTAATTTCAAGTTATAATTCAACTGCTTATAAGCACTGAGAGATCTTGGTGTACTTATTTAATGGTTAAGCTTATTTTTCACTGATATGGGAATAATATAAGTATCTACCCAAAGAGTTGTTACAATTGAAAGAAATAAGGTTAAGGCACTTGACCCAGGAGAGGTGAGCACCGTAAGTATTTAATAAATGTCACTTTATCATTTTAATTATTAATGGTTGGCAAACTACAGCCTGCAGGCCAGCTACCTAATTCTGTAAATAAAGCGTCACTGGAACACAGCTGTGTCTGCTTGTGTATACACTATCAATGGAGACTTCTCTACACTGGCAGAGGCGGTAAATCTAAAAAATACTTGAAGACCGTGCAAACTCAAACAAATGTACTATGCCTATGTGTACTTTTATAGAAAAGGTTTGCCACGCTCTATCACCACCACCATCACCATCATCATCTTCAAAGTCAAGCCCCTAACATTAAAATCTCTCTGCCCTAGGTAGAGATGGATGCATCTTGCATAAGAAGGAAACAAGACGGGAATAAGTAACTGCAACTGTAGTGCTAACCAAGTCATCATAAAAATGTCACTCCTCACTGGGTGTGGAACAGGAAGCACCTATACCTCTAAATCTAAGTGGTCAGCTTCTAGAATTCAATCTCTAGTAAATGCCTCTAACTGGATGGGATATTTTGTGCTTTCAGCACTTCCTCACACTCCCTTCATTTTGTTCTTTCCTTCACAGGTGAACATGAGGATAACTGACCTTAAAATTCATGATTATCCATGCGAGTAAGACTTACTAACTGAGAATACCTACACATCTCCAAACCTTCACTTCCTATTTTTCAGGAATTTTAAAAATAAAATATCAGATAACTGCAACAACACACCACTTGCTCCCAGCAGGCAGAGCCCAGCCCACCGCCGAAGAGCGGACAGCGCATGCCCATCAGCTGCTGCTGGAGGCCGGGTTCAGGTCAGCGAAGACAGGCGCGTAGCCGTGAAATGCAGGGCAGGAGACTCCCTGGGATTCACTTGGAGAGTACTCTTCAATAAATAAAATGCATGGACTTCTCATTCCCTGGTCTACGCCAAGTCAGTAAAATTGTTCTGCATACCTCTACTTGTGTGTGTCGCTGAACTTTTTAAAATCTACACTATTTACTTGAAATTATGCACATACTTGCATGAAGAGTTGCAGATTCAAGTTTTCAAAAGAATGATACTACTCCCGGTACCAAAAAAAAAAAAAAAAAAGAAAAAGAAAAAAGAAAAAAAGAAAAGAAAAAGAAAGAAAAAGAATGATACTACAAAAAAGAATCCACTAGACACTAACACACTTTTACAGTACATCCTTTCAAAACACACAGCTAGCTACATAGTGCGACCCTGCCTTAAAAAAAACTAGGGCTGGGAGTTTGGCTCAGTGCCTTAAGCACCTGCTCTGGCAGGTGCGAGGTTGTGAGTTCAATCCCCGGTGCCGCAAAAAAAAATAAAAATAAAAATAAAACACACAGCTAACCTCATTGAAAAGAACTCAAACTCACACAAATGAGTTGGTCGAATGAATAATTTTACGAAGTTAACTCTAAAATCCTACTTCTTTTGATGTTCAAAAACACATCCTGATTCTTAATTTTGCTATGGACAATCAGAGTATCCTGTGGCTTAGCTTTTCCTCTACGGATCAATCCTATACTTGTCATGTATATGCGACTCATGAGACAAACCTAAATGACTTAGTTTTTACTGTCTAAATTTTCTACTTTCTATGGATATACACCATCTAAAACCAACTGTATAAAGCATGAACACTGTTGTACATGATGTATTTACACTTATTTCTCCGCATATTATTTATTCGCTTAGCTGTATGTTTGCCAGTTACTTACCTATTTTTTTATCCTTTTTGTTCATGACAAGTTGATGTAGACGTTCCTTTAGTTTATTATATTCACGCTCTTTTCTTTTCATATCATGATTATACTGAGTAGCTCTACTTGCAATGATATTTTGTAATTTTTGTACCTGAAAAAAATATTTTCTATCAAAAGAGGTTAAGTCCAGTTAAAATTCACAAATTCATCTTCCTATATAATAGTTCAAAAATTCTAGGATGATTTTTCCTTCAGTGGAAACTACATTTTAAAATATCGTTATCTTCATCACGGTTTTTATTATTTAATTCTAAAATTTCTAATTTTAATTCTAAATTCATCTTCCACACTTTTATCTTTAGAAATTCTTAGGGAAGAATTAAAATGAATAAAGATTTACCTGAAATAAATAGAATTTATTGGTCATTTTAGTGACCTCTTTACACAGTCACCTTGCAATCACTTTCTTTAGTGTACCAGGAACTAACTGCAAGGTGTCTTAGCCAGTGGCACACTGCGGCAGGTAACCAGGGTCTTTTCTCTCTGAGTGCCCACTTATGTGTCAGGCATTGTTGCTCAAAATTTATATCTACTATGGTTTCTTAGGCATCTTAATAGGAAGCATGTTTTATCCTAACCATTCTCAATCCCTGCTACAGATTAGTATGATTAACTTACTCCTTCTCAAAGATGAACAATATTCAAACCAATTATATTGAATTATATTGAAATGTGATCAAAAAACCAAGTAAAAATGTTATGTGAAATAACTCCAGGAAATATGTATAAAGCAACTTTATGGCTTGGTTAAGGTATTAATTATTTATGTAGTAAATATACTACTAAATAATCCAATATAGTAATGTAAGTCTCCAAATTACTCCAAGGGTTTTTAAAGAAATACAATCCTTTAAATGTGTTTTGGTTAAAACATGTAAAACACTGAAAGTAAGTGTGTTTTTATAGTTATTACACAGACAGGGATCATATTACACAGCAATAAAAATAATAGTTTCTTCTTAGATACATTACAAAATATTTTCAAATGCATTAACTCCTTAGTTCCATATGACTACTAAAGAAAAGTAAGAATTATGTCAAAAGATGTCATAATTCTAAGTCACCACCAAATGAGAGATTAGAATTAGACTAAGTAGCCACTAAAGCAAGTTAGCATTTTTGCCCCAGAAATAAGATTTTTAAAACAAATTTCTCCTTGTGCTCATTTAGTCAGTAACTGCTTCCCTGGAAGAACAAGGTCACTGTTTATAGTGAAAGAAGGGGCAGGTTGGGCTAGAGGTGCGGTAGAGTGTGTGCTTGGCTTGGGCAAGGATTTGGGTTCAATCCCTACAACCACAGAACAACAACAACAACAAAAACAAAAACAGAAGGGCATGCCAGGTACCGAGTACAGGTACAGCAGAGAATAAAAGATCTGCATTTAAAGCACTTTTGTGCCCAAGAAAAAATGAGTGACCATGTGTTCAGTAAAGATGGTTGGTACATGAAGGGTGGCCCAGGCCCTGGCCATTACCAACTATGAACTAATTTACTAAGCCAATTGGATCCCCTGGGGCTGAGGAGGGAAAGAAGGGGAGGGCTGTGCTAAGGAAGGTTTCCTGTCTGTCAGTTAAATATGACACAATATTGTACACAGAGGTCCACCAAACCAATCTGATACATGATAATAGTATTTTTTAAAGTAAATGATCTTACTATGTATTACAAAAAAAAAAGAAAAAGAAAAAAATACACAAAATTCACTTAAACTTCATGTGCAATAAAACAACCCACCTCATCCTTCTCATTTTTCAGTAGCTGATGCAAATTCCTGTTCTTGCATTGTAACTGTCTATCTCTCTCCTGAAGTCCAATAATTTCCCTCCTAGAGGTTTCCAGTTGTTCCTAAAATATCCATATGCCATTCCGATTAAAATTAACACAGAATTCGCAACAGTTACATTCTTAAAAGACCAGTAACAATGAGTCGTACACACTAGTTAGCTAAAAATCAAATTTTAATGTCATGCAAGAAGTTTAATATTATAAAATTAAATCTATATATCAAGTTTTATATCATTTAAATACCAAATTTTGTATTTAACAGCTTCAAAATGATTCCTTTGAAAGGCTCGTCCCTTATTTCATAATGCTGCCACATATTTAAAATTCCTTTTTTTTAGTACTTTTTTATTAGTGCATGTTTGCAGTACATGTTTACATTCCTTGTGCGGAGTTGGGATATGTACATAACACATCTTTATTCCTTTATTCATCCTCTTTCCCTCCCATCCCTGTCCCTTTCCTCTACCCTATGATCCCCTTCCATTCGAGAAAGATCTATCTCCCTACTTCCTCTTACGGTTTACTTTACTCCTTATTTATAACTTGGCTTTCTTGAAACCCATGAGGTATTTAATCTTGTGTGTCTGACTTATTTCACTTAACACCATGGTCTCCAGACGTTTTAATACTTCTACAACACACTTTTGAAGATCTCCTCAGCTATTGCAACACTGCAACATCATCCCACCCTTGAGAGTGCCTCTGACTGTGAGGAAGAGCCAAACACGACTTACAGCCAAGTCTGCTAAAGGGTGGGAAAGTAATCGGGGCATTACTTCAGTTCAAGACCAAAACCTCTGCAAAGGTCTGCTCACAGCTGTCTGCATTACCAGGTTGAGACCCGACACCTCCATCCCAAGTGTATTCTCCACCCCAGGATTTCTGCACCTTGCTGCCAAAATGTTATTCACCTCCTGTATTCCTGTTGAGGCCTTCTCAGTACTTCCCAGTTTCTGTACCAGGGAGACTTTCACACTATGTGGAGCAAGTGTCCAACCTCACTTCTTACCATTCTTCATCATTCTGCACACACTCTGGCCCCTACAGAGCTACGTGCAGCTTCCTGGAAGTGCAACATTCACTCTCATTCCTCCTGCTTTTATACACGTTAAACGCTCTGCCTGGAATGTCTTTTCATAGATAAGCAATTATCCCCTGTGAGACTTTCCCTCATCTCCTACAGCAAGAGCAATTAATGAAGCAAATATTATGTTTCAATGCATTTCATTCCACTGGAGTATAATCTCTTCACGTGAATGGACTAAGGTTTTCATTCATCTTTGAAACCCAGTTCCTACAACATAAATACTCAATAAAATTTTGCTCGAAAGTTGAATGAATTATATGCTAGATCTAGAAACTTTCAAGGCTAGACCAGTGACGTGCCACACTGAATACACATTTCTATCCAAAGATGAGCCAAAATCAGAGATTCTGGCCCAGTTAAATCCCAAATTAGAAGACATACTGAAAGAATATTCTTTGTTCTGGGTAGTCCTAATAAAAAAGACCATTCCTTAAAGAAAGGTTGTGAAGGTTCCAGCTTATCAACATCATTTTATGATCACTCACTAGCTACTTGTCAAGACTTGGCAAAGGGGGAGCAGGAATAAAAGTACTAGCGTCTAGGTTTACAACTCTGGATCAGCCTAATCCACAGTAGGACCCTCCACTGGGGTCTCTGGTTTGGATTTATGCAGGATTCACAATCACAGCCTTTGTACCAGGCTAGCAGGTACTGAATCTCCCCTCCAGTCCCCATAGCTCCCCAGTCAGTCAGGACACACAACCAGATAATCTCTATCCCTGAGGCATACCGGATGCACAAAAACTAAAACTTATAAAAAGGAGACACACTGTTACCATCATATATGAACTAAGAAAACATTAGGCAGTGACAGACTGGAAGGGACGGGTTCCAGTAAGCAGCTAAGGTACTTCTCTCCATCATCCCCTAAGGTTTACAGTGCTCACATACACAGCAGCTCTAGGCCACTTCTATTATGGGCACACTCCCTACTGGACTTCCACCTCACATACAGAGATCCTGCTATTCTCTCACGGAGATCAGAGATTTTAAAATCCAAGTTTATTTTTTTATTGTTATCTCTTCCTGGAAGGGGTGAGGTTGGGAGGGGAGAGGCTATACAGCAAGAAAGAGGAGAGGGACACTGACTAACAGATGAAAACTAAAAGGAAAGTGATTTCCTAAGAGTATACAGATAACAAAGCCCTTGATTCTCACAAATAAAGAGACCTGATATCTACTAGTATACTCAGGAAAATATTATGCTAGGAATATATTACATTTTTAGTAATACATTACCACAACATAAGTTCTTATCATACAAGAATTTCAAACACCTTGCTTCTCTCCTTCTGAAATAAGGTTTTTGTTTTAAAAGAGGAAAATATAAAAGAAAGTTTTTTTTTTTAAAAAAAGGAAGAAAAAAAAAAAAAAACAGAAACCAGCAATAAATGCTCTACATCTGAATATAACAGGCCAATGGTCCTGTGAAAGTACTTTTTTTCAGATAAAAGTTAGTTTAATAATGCACTTCTCCTGTCTTCTCTAAAACCCTAGGGACTTCTAACAGGTCTTATCTAGTCTGTTTTTACTACTGAACTTTGGTTTAAAAGCCTTAGAAGAGGCTGCATCATTTAATTGTAAGAAAAATATTCTTAAGCCAGACAGGATGGGGTAGGGGAATCCTTACTGTATTTTCCTCTGAATATAAATATTTCCTAATTAGCGTTCAACAGATTCAGCAAATTACTAAGCAGTTCATAAAATCGATGCCTTTAATACAGATGTTAGAAAGTAATACAATCGATATGTACAGATTTTTATGTTTACTTTTAATTAACAGTTAGAAAAAACCTGAAGTTTTTATTTGATAGTCAGTGAATACTTACAGCACTAAGTTATATAATAATGGAGTGGAAATACAATTGAAATGAAATTTCTACCTTAAGTTTTGCATAGCAGCTCTGCAGATGGTCCATATCACTTCCCAGTTTCAAATTTTGTGTTTCCACATTTTCCTGAGCTAGAAGGTTCTTCCGCTGAAGTACAAGTAGCTCATTCATACAATTTAAAACAGCAACTATATTTAATTCTCTCTTTGCTTCTTTACTTTTGGGTTCTTCGTACAATGAAGGAAACCCAAAAGTAGTCAATTCCTAGTAGGAGAAAATGTTGTTTTAAAAGTTGGTTATCCTTGGGAAGATGTTAGTCAAAAGATACAAAATTTCAGTTGACAAAGAATACATTCAAGAGAGCTTTGGTACAACACGGTGATTATCACCGACAACAATGTAGGGTATTCTTAAAAACTGCTGAGAGTAGAATTCAAGTATGAGGCATGCAGATATATATTAACTAGCTTAACTGAGCCATTCCACAATGTATTTCAAAACATGTTAATGCATAATACATACATATAAGTTTACTTATCAATTAAAAATTTAACAGAACAATGGATAGGAATCTTTCCTGGGAAACAGAAAAACCTGCCCAAGATTATTATGAAAATACTATCCCAAAGAACAAAAAAACTTCAAAAACTGGGTTTTTACTAGCTTCTGCTCTTGTAGAAAGAAGAGCCTGGGATAATGGGAAGGCTGACCCGCTCCAAATAGGATGTGTAACCCTGTATCGGACTACGCGATCACTGAGGTTCTCTGCACACCCCAAAGTCTCAGGCCACTGCGTAGTACACTTGTGCCTGATGGATGTTTTTCTGTAACTACGCTATGATATGTTCTGCTACGTAACATGACTTTCAGCACTGCTTCTTAAAAAAACATGTTACCTGATCAAGATACGAAATACTTTGTTCAATATTCTCTTCTGTGCAGAAGGCACTGAAAAAACTGTGTACATTTTTTGATAAAGGTATTGAAGAACATAGCACTTGCTGTGAGTATAAACTTGATGGAGACATCTTTGTTTCTGAGGTATATTGAGAGATATTTTTGCTTTCTGAAAAAAATCAATAATAAGCACTCATATAATTTATAAAAAATGCATGTGACACTAATAATCCCCACTACCAAAGATTTTATATATAATACATATCAAATAAATTTATATATAAAGGGTATTTTCAAATTAGGACAAAGACTTTTTAAATGAAAGATATACTTATCCCAAAAAGACACAACTGAAGTGGTCTTCTTAGTAGACATATTAGGTGCTAAGATACCTTAACTTCCACTGCTTTAGGTTTGTAAACATAGCAGAGAAAACACATTTCTATGTCATTCAAAGTTCTGTCTGATTTT
>RJWM01048129.1:0-11566 GCA_004363535.1 Dasyprocta punctata | reverse complement strand
ACATTAAGTCTACCAACATTGTATTACATTAGAAACATAATATTTTGTCCTTGGACCCCCAAAACTCATGCACCTCCCTTTATGCAAAAGGCATTTAGTCCATCTGCAAGAATTGCCAAAGTCCTAACAGTTTCAGCATTGCTGGAAAGTCCAAGTCCCAAATCTCCTCCAAGATCTATGGCAAGCTCTTAGCTGTGTACCCCTGTACAAATGAAAACAAAGTTAAATACTTTCAACACACAATCGCACAAGATAAGCATTTTCATTACAAAAGTTGCAAACAGGAGGGTAGAAAGGATTGAGACAAAAGCAAGTCCAAAATCCAGCAGGGCAAACATTAAGTTCTGTAGTTCCCATGTGCACCATTTGAGACAATCTGTGGCAAATTGTGAGCTCCAAAGTGTTTGTGAGGTGCCTCCATGGCATTTCTGGTGGTTACTGATCCCATGACTTCTCTCTTGGTCTGGCTTTGCTATCTCCTTGCAGGTTTCCTTAGATGATCCACACTCTTGGCTTTTCCAAACTTCTGGGTTCTCCATTGCACCTTTGGCATCCCACTCACAGCTTCACACACTGCCCTCTCAGGGGCACACTGCCTGGCCTCCCAGGCCTTCTGAAATTGGGGTGGAAGCCTTTTTAATCTCAGAACCCTTGCACCGCATGGATGATATCAAGGTCTGCTGCCAGCTGGAGCAGTAACCGGGCTCTCCTCTCTATTGGCTGTAGGAGTTGATGCCTGGATCACTGAGCACTCTGAATCTGATTGTGAGGAACAGATTTTCTATGCCGTTACTATTCTGGAACCTTGTGGGGCCTCCACCACCATTCTGGGGCATGGTGTACTGCAGCTTTGTTCTCCAAGCAAAGTCTTTCACTTTTGCAGTTTTGAGTGCAAAGAGTGGAGACCTGCTGCCTCTTCCTGTGATGCTTGTAGGCCATCTTTTTTATTTTTCTGTTCCTTCTCAGCAATTGAGGTCTCAGCTCTATCTTTACAGTTCACAGCTTTCTGGCCAAACTCACAACATTTTAAATCATCCTGCTGGGCTCTTTGCTCTTGATTCACAACATAAATCTGGCTAAAAGCCCCCAGCAATAGCCATGCCACAGCCTCAACATTCAACTGCCTTGAAATTTCTTCTGCCAAATTAATCAGTCCACCATCCTTAATCTCAGTCTCAGGCAAAGTCTCTTGACAGGAACGAAATGCAGACAAACATTCTGCCAAGTTATAACACACATGGTGTGGAGTTCAGCAACCAGTGCAGTCCTTCTTCCCAGCAGAAGCCTTCTGAGCCTGATCTTTACTGGTAGGCTTTCCATCAGCCTTCTGGTCTTCTGAGCTCTGACCACAATCTCCCATGCAGAACAGCCTAAGCTGTTCCAGCTCTATGCATTCAGGTGACATCTGTGAACCTTTCCAAACTCTTCCCATAAGCCATTTCCAAAGGCTCTTGAACCACACGACCAGGTACAGTCACAACAACAACTCCTCTCCACTTGTACCAAATTCTGTCTTGGTTACTTTTCTCTCATTGCTGGAACAAAACACCCAACACCCAAAATGAAGGAAGGAAAGGTTTATTTATCTTACAGGTATGACACCCTGACTTGGAACCAGCTGATTATGGACTGAAAGCTCCAAAAACTGTAAGATAAATAAACATTTCCTTCCTTCATTTTGGTTGTTAGGGATTTTGTCCCAGCCATTAGAGAAAAGTAAAAGTATCCAAGACACTGTTTTATTAGTACTTTAAGATTAAAAAGATTTATTCTTAGGATCCAGACAGATTAGATCTCTTGTCTGTTATTTCTACCATAATTTGCTGGTTAATGCTGTGAAATTGATTTTTTTGGTTCTTTTTATTAGCCAGTTTTGAGGGGGAAGTTGCAAGACACTGCAGATGATACATATTTAAATACATGCATCTATTACAATGGCATTGCAGTGCCATGACTTCTAGCATGGCAAGCTCATGTTTCACTTAAATTACTTTTTACTGACGTGGTATGGGCAGCCCGTTCTCCAGAGAACACACTGAAGATTGAGGCTGCTGCATACTATTACTGTCTGTGATATGTTGGACAATAAACAACCTTTGTGGGTCTCACATATACCTGTCATATTGGAGTGATATCAGTAGATCTTAACTCAGGGCTGATATGAGACTAGGTGTACTAATACACTCAAAGCTGTCAGAATATTGTATGGCTCATGGTGTTGCATCATTGGCTATTTTTATAATCAAACGTTAGTACTGACCTCAGCTGGGCAAAGATCATCCTGATTGCTTCAGACAGCTGTGTGAAGGGAAAAGATGCCACAAAACCTCGTTATTGTTGAAAGGGGTGATTATGCAATTGTGTGTGTGTGTGTGTGTGTGTGTGTGTGTGTGTGTATGGTATTGAGGATTATACCCACAGCCTTCACATTTAGTTACATCCTTAGCCCCTTTTAATTTTTATTTTGAGGCAGCTTCTTGTTAAGTAGCTAAGTTGCCCAGGCTGGGCATAAACTCATGACTCTCTTGCCTCAGCCTCTGAGAATGCTGACATTACAGGGGTGCACCACTCCCCATTTTGGTCACATGATCTCTAAGAGGTGTCCCGAGTAAAGCTCCAGTGTAGATTTTACTGTAGATTTATTACTGGGTTATAAGAAGTATACTTCAACAGCCTAAGTACAGAGTAGGAAGAGCGACAAAAGAGGAGCTACAACACCAGGGGAGGAAATTCACATGACCTTTGGAAAGAAGATAAAGTCAGTGCATTTAAGAAAGTGATAGAAAGTGGGCTGAAGGAGGAACATGTACACATGCAGTATCCACCTCCCTTTCTGCTTTTTAAGTCTTTCTGAAACAGCAGGAGAAGAGGGAAAAGGCAGAGCATTCAGGTTTCCTCTAATGGAGGATTCCTATAGACGTCAACAGGGAGTGGAGGGGAGGGTTGTCACAGGACAGTTTTCTGGAGTCTTCTGGTATCTGCCCTAACTTGCCTTGCAGAAAACCAAGCCCAAATGCTTTAACTCCCCTTAGGTAATTGCAACTTGGCTGCTTTAGAAGGAAAAAATGGACATTTTAGAAAGAGGAACCAGATAACTCGTTCTAATTTTTAAAAAGCGAATGAATAATAAGCTAGCTGTGCTGCTTTTTTGAGGCTCAGTCGAGATAGATCATCTTTATGTCTTTTGACCACCAGGAGTAGGAGCAGATTTATCACACTGATTTTCTTGTATTGTGTGCCTAATTACAAACCGTAAATACTAGTCTCCTCTGAGTCGGCTCAGCCCCAACAGCCCGTAGCCATAGTGAAGAACATCTAATTATTTCTCTAGGAACATTAGGAACCTAGTCTTCTGAAAAAAAGCTGGATTTCTAAGTGAGCTATTGGGGGAAAGACTCAGAGATGGGGAAACAACTTAATTAGTATGTCTTAATAGAAGTTACCAGTTTTCTAAAAGGACATTAATTGTATTTCAATTCACTTAGGGCTTTGGAAGAAAGACACTGTCGTCCATTTAAACTATGCTATTGTAGAGGTGGTACTGGTTCCATAATTAATGCTTTTGTCCTCTCTCTCTCTCTCTCTCTCTCTCAACAGGATTTTGCTGTGTAGCTCAGACTGGCTCCAGTTTGTGATCCCCCGCCTCAGCCTCCTGACTGCTAGGATTACAGATATGCACCACCTCTTGCAACTCAGAAGTACATTTAGAAATGCTATAGTTATCAACATTTGTTATTCTAAACAGAGGTCTTTCTTTTCCCCTTTCCTCCAATTTGTCATTCTTCGTTGAAGAACAAAGGTTTGCATTAGCTAATTTCAAACTAATTAGGAGCCTTAATGAAATGCCCTTTGCTCCCTTCAGGGCAGCACCCAAAGTTCACACCATTTCAGGCACTTTCAGTATCCTGCAGGCTGCACGTGATTATTTTATTATATTTGGGTACACAGCTCATCCAGTAGAACAATGCCTGACAAAGGATTTTATTCCGTGCTATTGCCAGTTCTGGTCACGTGGAGATACAATGTCTATATTCCCCAAAATAATTGGAATGGCATATTTTTCATCGTGTAGGAAGCTGGTGGCAGGAAAGGACTCAGGCAAGCACCCACTCATGACCCACTGTGTTCCTGTTCCAAGTAGTCCTCCCTTTCCTGGGGGAGAGGATGCGCATCTCTCCCCGGCATTCAGATGAGGGGGCAGCCTCATTGTAGCATTATACACACCGGAGCATTCTCCAGAGTAAACAACAAATTGTTTGTGATTCTGCCGGACAACAGAAGCAAATTAAGATTGTCCTAGATAAACAAATAAGAAATGTGTTCCCTTTGTGCCCAGATGGAGATTGGCATTTCTGTTACTCTGTCGTTCTGAATTCCTTTTCTTGCATTAGAATTTTTGGCTCAAGGAATAAATGGTTACTGCTATATATACCAATTAACTGTGCATCAAAAATGAAAACTAGATTTGTAGAGCATATTATGTCAAGTAATTTATGAATTTAGAAAGTTGCCCTATATTTCTAAATGGGACCTATTTTTCTGCTTTGATACTTTTATAGATTTATTACTAATAAATATAAACACACTTCTGCAAGCCTGTGCAGCTCAGTGAAAAGAAGTAGGCTTCTGGATTCTGAAGACCAATTCATTACCAATCTCTAGCTGGATGACCTTGGATAAATTACAGTTTTTAAGCCTCTTTTTTCTTCTCTGGTGAAATTGTGGCAAATTGCCTCCTGTGCTGGGAAGATTATTTCAACAGCCAATATGCATCTAATAGTTTTGACTGAGGAATTTGTCTAAAACTGTATTAGATTGGAAAATTAGGTTTTAATATAATAAATTCACTTGATGGTGCCAGTATTAAAATACACGGACTAATCTATTTTTTTCGGAGATGTGGAGCTAAATGAAGCTCTCCAACATGCTAAAAATTGTAGCAAATTTTAAAAAATGTTTTAATGAATGTCACAGTTGCTTAACAGATGGCTTTGGCAATCACTATATTTAAGTTTAAATAATCCATTTTCAATCTGGCAGATTGAAAATATAATAATAGAACCAGTTGGGAAGTCACATCATCACAAACAACTTCTTCAATTACAAAATTTACCTTTACTATTCTTTGAAAATGACAGAAAGAAATAGAATGGGGAGAAAAAAATTGGATTTTTGCACATGCCCAACATTTGTTGTTTTTGCATAAACAGTCTTCCAGTGGTTTCATCAGATGATTTTGCTGATCCACAGTATTAAATTTATCTCTTAAATAAAACAGGCCAGCTGCACAAGGAACTGCATAATAGAACTAAGTGTAAATTTTATGCCTTACTTTGCAAGGACTCAGAAATAATATATAAAAAATTATTTTGATTCTTTTACTGCCTATGAATGTAGAGCTATATACAATATGCACTTAAGTGGTCTTTATGATTTTTTGAGAGGGAATTAATAATTTTCCGTAATGGAGCATCCTATTGCTGTACTTTGGTCTTTCTGTAATTAAAGAGAAAAATTATCATGAAGCTGTATAGTGTTCCCCAAACATGACACACATTATTAGAATTATCTCTATGATTTATGGAAGGAAAGGCTGTTCAACAGGTGTTGTTGAAACAATTTAATATTCACATACAAAATGATACAATAGAATGCCAACTTCACAGTGTATACAAATATCAAACCAAAGTTAAAAGAATGCTAACTAAAACTAAAAAAAAAAAAAAGAAAAGTAAAGAAAAGAAAAGATGATAAACTATAGGTTTTGTGACCATGGGTGAGGCCACAGTTTCTTAGAAATGACACCATAAGCGAAAACAACAACAAAAATAAATTGAACAAGAGGGCAATATAAAAACTGAAACATCTTTGAAGGATACTACAAATAAAATGAAATGGCAACCCAAAACATTGGACAAATTCTTGGAACTCATAAACTTAATAAGAGATTTGTATCTAAAATAATGATCACAACTCTATGATAAAAAGACAATGCGACTAAAAATTTGGAACCCTTGATAAATAGGTTAATTCTAACAGTTTTTATAGGAAGAGATGGCCGAAACACATACAGAAGAAAGGACAAGTGCCCCAGCTGTTAAGTAGATACCTTGTACCTTACAGTGTTCTAAGTGGGAGAATTAGTTACAGATGGAAGTTAAGAAAAGAATTATCAATTCAAATGCTATGTTGGCAAATAAACTGAACTGACCCTCCAACTCTTACTCAGAGGTTCAAAATATCTCAAATTTCAACAAAATTCAAGGTGCTCTTGAAGATACCACAGATTATTTTCCTTGTATCTAATTGTAAAGCATCTCTTCATGGCTATCCAAGATCCAGCAGAGACTTTCTCACCAAATGGAAATGCTTCTGCGCCAAAATGTTGTTTGATTTGGTGATTTTCTCACTTTTTCATCATATAAAAAAATACGGTCTCTTAATTCTTAAAAAAAAATCACCGCAGAGCATAAAACATTTACCAACACAGCCAATATAAATTTCCAGACCTGCAACCCAGGGAAGTAGCACAAAGATGTAGCTAGGGTGTATAGGCTTGGTTTGGCAGAGATGACCTGGAAAGCTAGCCCAGTCAGCAACAAAATCCAAGAAGAGGGGATGAGGCAGGGCTTGGCACTCAGATCCAGCGTGAGAGAACCATGAGGGCATGACATTCAGACCTGAGGACTGGGAGCAAGCAGGGCAAGCAGGCAAGCGAGAGCAGCAGCAAAGTAGGCCATGAAGGCTGATCCCTGAGGTCTGCCAGCCCTCTGCTCCACTTTAAGGAGCCTCTCTCTGTGGGCAAGCGCAGCCACACAAGCCTCAGTTCTTCAGGCACAGATGAAAACAGTAGGAGGTCAAGGGCTCCAGAATGTTCTCAGGTTGTCAAAAACCTCTCTCAGCCCCTCCTCCCCCATTACTGCCAGTAGGTAGTCTTCAGATGATTTCTGTTTTGATTGAAAGGACAAGAAAAGAAAACCATCTTATTGTGCTGTTGGCTAATACTTAGTATTTGCCTATAAAATGTGGGCATTTAATGTTTTCAAGTATTCAAACTTTCCTTCAGTTCCCGAAATAAGTAAATCACAGGCAATGTCAGTAATT
The DNA here is from genome assembly GCA_004363535.1 of Dasyprocta punctata. Taxonomy (NCBI): domain Eukaryota; kingdom Metazoa; phylum Chordata; class Mammalia; order Rodentia; family Dasyproctidae; genus Dasyprocta; species Dasyprocta punctata. The sequence continues at coordinate 4,462 of RJWM01048129.1, read as the reverse complement.
ATATCATAATGTCAAAGTTCACTTACATCGTCAGTGCCCTCGATTTAGGGTTGAAGTATTAATTTGAAGCAAACAGTTTGTCCAACTGTTTTCTCCACTCTTTATCTTCTTTGTACTGTGCTTCAGCCCTCTGTTTACTTTCCATGGTGCTCCCTGCTGTCTGCTATTTCTGGGGTACCACAAAGATCTATATCAAGCCAGTACTTTGCTGTTCCTTATCTGGCTTAATGCACACATTTCTCTATTTGAACTTACTTTTTACGCTTGTTTGCATCAGATTTTTTCAAACTCTACCTGAATGTAGATTTACTCCTGGGCTTTATTTTTAATACATATTTTACAGTGAACTCCCCAAAGGACATAAAGCTGTTCCCATATCATTAACTTGTGCGCCCTCCCTTGGTGTGAACCCTGTACTAATCATCTGTCTGGTCCAAGCCAATGGCTATGCTCAATCATGGGAGCCAACTGAATGATGCTCCTCATTTGTATCGGCTATCAGTATTTCTGGTTATATCAGATTCCTCTCTTGTCTAACCTCACTACTTTAGCGCCACTTTTGTTAGACAGTTTTATCCAGGTTTCAGCCAGCTTTGGGGAGATGCACTCTGACATTATGCATACACCTGCCTTTCACTTCTTGCCCAGGCACTTCTCTGAGTCAGCAGTGTTTGACAGTCCCCAGGGCCTTTTGGCACCTCTACATGGGAAGTCTGATGTGCAGGGGAGTTCGCATCCATGGAGCTATATCTCTGACCAGTGGGAGAGAGACCCAATGGATTAATGCTTCCTTTTTGCCTCCTTGGCAGACAGTTCTGGATACCTTTAATAACGCTCCTTAACAGCACCCCCCTCACCAGGCTTAATCACCAGTTAACTGTAGCTGTGGTCAAGTAGGTAACGCATCCTTTTCGTGGACTTTTCATCTTTTGCTGTTTTACTTTGCCTTTGCTGCACTTCTCGTCCCTGGAGTGACATTCCCCCAAATTTTTATACACAAGAAACAGTTGTCTCAAATAATGCTTTTAGGAGAACTCAGATTAAGAGACAGGTACTCCTTTACTGCATTTCTTTTCCATATATTTTGCTTTTCTATTCTAACTTCTACATTTTCTTTTCTTTTTTCTTTCTTTCTTTTTCTTTTCTCTCTCTCCCTCTCTCTCTCTGTCTCTCTGTCTCTCTCTTTCTCTTTCTCTCTTTCTCTCTCTCTCTCTTTCTCTCTCTCTCTCTCTCTCTCTCTCTCATTCTGTCTTTTTTTTGGAACTGACTAATATTTAATTTCCGAGTATCTTTCACCATGCTCTTATTCTATCTGACTTTTGGGTGACCTTTCTGTATTATAATTATTCTTTATACACACTAGCTTTAATCTTCTGGATTTAAGGAATTTCAACACTAACCCACCCCTAGACATGTTGTCTACCATATACAGTCAGCTTAGTCTGGCTTGTGAACAGTTTATCCTGGTTTAATATTTCTTAGTGCAATTTTCAGCATTCAAGCAGACACTGAGTTTTTTGATAAAATTCTTTGAGTTGAAGGTGATGAACCACATAATAAACTGAGGTAAACCCAGGGTGGGTTTGTTATGAATGGGAAAAACCCCACCAAATTACTTCCTACGACAAATGTCACCCAGAATGACCTGCAGCCTGCTTACTTCTCTAGCATTATCTCTGACAACTTCCTGTCTGAATTCCAAAGTTAAAGGCAAATGTACTTCAATTTGTACTTATGAACTACACTGTTTTCTCTTGAGTCATATCTGTCTACACCTCTTTCCTGTTTGCCATACCACCCTTATATACTAATTCTTTCTGGGCCCTCTGTTTTAATATTAACTCTTTATTCAACTCACTTTTGTTTGAAGCTTCAGATTTTAGGTTATATGCTCCTTCTTTAGGACTCCTTGGTTAGCCTGTGTTCTATGACCTACTATGTAGTCTTCAGTGCTGATTCCACTTGACTTTAGAAATATGTTTGTCTTCTGAATTGTTCTCACTGCAGTTTTAGGATCAAGCCCAGAGCAAGTCATATAGCAGGTATTGGTAATGTTTGGTTGCATGCATCAGTGGAGGGACAAATGGATGAACTTCATGTTAGTGGGCCTCTGTAATACTTATTTTCTCTTTCTTAGCTCTCCTCTAAGTCATCTCACTGGAATGTCAATCAGATCTAACTTGGAAGAAAAAGCAACAATCAGACCAAAATATGAATACTAATAGATACAGATGTGAACAAAGACTTGAAAGCAAGCAAAGGAAAATTTTTCTTGTTTGGTGACTGACTCTCTGAGGCTTCTAGAAAGTAAGAGGAGTTTGAATGTTTCATTTCTATACCTTAACCCTTGGCAGGTGATTAGGCACTCAGGCTGGGTCCCAGATACTATATAGAAAACTCAAAGAATTGCATTCGTGAAAGGATTCTTATCCATTAAGAGGAAATTCATTGCCAAGAACTTAAAATGTTTTACTTATAATAATAAACAGGAAAATTAGAAGGTGTATTCAATAATTATCTTAGCCAAGAACCATCCTCAAAAGGAAATACATCTTATAAAATAAATGTCTTTTCAGGGTACAAGGTGTCATTTATTCATTTACCACATAGAAAATAATGACCTCAAAGTCAAGTTAAAATAACAATTTACAAAATTCTTTGATACTTTCTCTGTCTCAGGGATTAGGAAGTTGGATGTACAAAATCGATATCTAATTTTTAATTTTTTAAATGTTTTTAGTAAATATATTGGATATATCATTTATAAATTAGCTAAAAAATGACAGGAAAATACCATGTCTGAAAATTAAAATTGTGCATTTAAAATAGAAAATAGTTACATCTGTATTACTGAAATTTGAATAAATGTGGTAGATATGATCAGAATAAAAAGGAAAACACTGACCATCTTTCTGTGTTTAAAGAAAATTGGTATAACATTTTAGAGAAGTAGCTTGGTTAATAGTTTTGTGTTGTTGTGTGAAAATTGAAGGTCAAACTACTGCCATAAAAATTGTTTGGAATTTCATGTTGGTGTGTACTAGAAGAATACCCACTGTGGTATTATGATTCAGAATATGTCATTTCTTTAACTGATTCATAGTTTGATATAATTTTTTCCAAAGTACAAATTCAAACTTGGCTTGCAGAGCATTTAAATAGCAGTTTTAATGAAGCATGTATTTTCTTTGATGAAAGTTCACTATAATCAGAACACATTGTGCAGTGCCTGCCTGGCAAGCATGAGTTCATGAGTTCAATTCCTGGTACACCAGGAAAACAAAACAAACAACAAACAAACAAACAAAGCATGTTGCTTTTTAAGAAGGAAAAGTGGTATTTCATGTAATCAAGGATTGCTGAATATGTACAGAGATTTAAAAAAAAAACTACCATGAAATTTTTTTTGAGCATGAAGTTATATTCCTAGGCCTAACAGAAAAAACAAATTCTCATTATAGTATCAGCCAAGTATACTGTGTTTTCTAGCCATTTAAACCCTGTAAGATTTATTTAATTAATGGCACTAAATTAGATATGGGATATGTAGCTGTCATTTTCCCTGTTGTGATCCAGGCTTCATGATCTAATTCTTTATTTTAAGAGTAGAAATATCATTACCCTCCTATGGCCTTACACTAATAAAAAATTGTGAAATCATATCTCTTGTAAGAGTATGTTGGCATAAATAGGACCAGATGCATGCTGCAGACAAAGTTGTCATGAGCTAAAGATTATAAACTCTAAATGGTAACAGCATCAACAGGTCTGGTCAAAGTAATTTCAGGTGGTCCAAATTTGCTATGAAAACATGAATTCTTAGAAGGTGAATTAATGAATGTTTAATAGATTTACAATTTCATTTGCTATGTACTCTGCAAGTAAATAGCATCTTAAGTATTTTACTGTAATTTAGTTCTGTGTGTTGTGTATTATTGGTTTTCTTTTACCCACATATAGACAGTAAAAGAAAATTATTCCTAAGCAGTTATTTTCTCTTCATTAAGGTGATGTATTCTCATGCCTAGTCCTATAATATATAAAAACAGTATTTATGTGCCATGATTCAATTTCAAATTGCATAGTGCTTTTTCTGATTATTTCAGATATATTTGTCTCTGTTGAGTTTATAATATAGCCAAGAATGGAAAACTTTTTCATATTCCTCCACATAAATATGATGATTATTTATGTGGAGGAATATGAAAAAGTTTTCCATTCTTGGCTATATTATAAACTCAATGGTTTTGCCGGGCATGGTGACGCACGCCTTTAATCCCAGCACTCGGGAGGCTGAGGTAGGTGGAGCGTTGTGAGTTCAAGGCCGGCTTGGGCTACAACGCGAGCGCAAGGCCGGCCTGAGCTACATAGTGCGACCCTGCCTCAAAAAAACCAGGGCTGGGGAGTTTGGCTCAGCAGCTTAAGCGCCTGCCCTGGCAAGCGCAAGGTTGTGAGTTCAATC
>RJWM01048128.1:0-11843 GCA_004363535.1 Dasyprocta punctata | reverse complement strand
TGAAGTAATATGGAATATTAAGAAGTACTTATATAATCCTTATAAGCCTCAAAAACATTATATAACTGAAAGAAGTTAATCACAAAAGCCCATCTATTGTATGATTCCATTTATAGAAGCAGCAAGAATAATACTTGGAGCCAGGGGTATAACTCAGCAGCATAGTGCCTGCCTGGCAAGTGCAGGGTCATGAGTTTGAGCCCTGATTTTAAAAAAAAGAATGTAATACTTAATAGAGATAAAGTAGATTAGTGATTGTTAGGAGCCAGCGTGGGGATAGAAGGATGGGGAGATGATAGCTGAAGGTCTTAAGGTGATGAAAGTGTTCTAAAATTAGCTGGTGTGGTGGTGCATGCCTATAATCCCAAAACCCAGTGACTGAACCAGGACAATCACAAGTTTGAGGCCAGCCTAGGGTACATAGGGAGTTTGAGGTCAACCAGGACTACATAGTAAGATCGCGTCTCAACAGCGAGTGTTTTGAAATTGTGATGAATGGCACATGTCTCTGAATATACTTTGTTACGGTTTATATCTAGATGTCTCCCTAAAGTCTTATGGGGTCATAAACAGGACCTTTGGTAGGTGATTGGATTATGGGTAGTATAGCTGACTTGTTGTTAGGAGATAGCAGCAGACTGGTCACTGCAGGAGTGACCTAGAAAGCTGAACCTCCCTTCCTCACTCCTCCCTGGACTCCCTTTCTGCTTCCCATCCACCATGCCATGAGGGCTCTCCTCTGACAGGCCCCTCTGCCATGCCACCGGCCTTGGAGCAGTCAACTGTGGACTAAAACCTCTATAAACTGTGAGCCAAAATAAGCATTTCATCCTTTAAACTGTGGGTATCGGGTCGTGTGTCTCAGCAACAAAGAAGTGACTAAGGCATACTTAAAACCATTGAATTGTATACTCAAAATGAGTAAACCACATGGTATATCTCAATAAAGCTGTTACTCTTTCTTTTTAAAGGAAGTACTCAAAGAATGATGGAGACCTGTCAGAAGAATACAGAGGCAGCCAGGAAGGACTTCCCTTGGCTGGATCTGGACACTTCAGAGGAACAGCCTCATTAAAAGATTGAGACTATGAAATGCTGTCATTCCGTCCCCACACTAACACTACATCACTGACAGCCTATTTACTGCAGTTTCCTTTACCCAGTACATCATGTCTGGCTGTCAGTTAGAAAGAACAACAAGACATACTAAAAGGCAAGAAACAGTATTTGAAGAGAAAAAGGAAGCGCCAGAACCAGGCTCAGATATAGGAAGGATCTGGAGATTATCTGACCAGATATAGGAAGGATTTGGGGATTAGCCAACCAGGAATTTAAAACAGCTGTGATTAATAAATCAAAGATTCCAATGGACACACTAGAAAATACACAACAAAAGGCTAGCAATGTAAATAGAGAGATGGAAATTCAAAGGGAAAACATAAAAAGCAGTGTGATGCACAGTAGGGCCTGTAATCCCAGCACTGGGGAGGCTGGACTGCACTGCAAGACCTTGTCTCAAAAAGTCAACCAACCAACCAGTCAATCAAACAAACAAACAAGGAAACCCAATACAAACAAGCAACAACAACAGCAAAAACAGTGCAACAGAAACAATGTGACCGGTTTTGATAGGATTATAAACAGATTAGACACAGCTCAGGAGGGAATCTTTAGCTTGAGAGTATGACAATAGAAACTTCCCAAACAGAAAATAGTTAAGAGAGAAAAGACTGCAAAACAAAACAGAACCGAGGCCAGAACTGAACATCCAAGAACAGTGGGACAGTTGCAAATGAGAACAGCAGAAGGAAAACAGTAGAAGGATCAGAAACAATAACGACTGAGAATTTCCCCCAATTGAGGTCAGACACCAAAATACAGATTTAGGGAGCTCAGAGAGAAAATGGGGGAAACCCTACACTTAGGCATATTAGGTTCACACTGCAGAAAATCAAAGGTAAGTAGAAAAGACCAAAGCGTGTCTTTTTTTTTTTTCTTTTTCTTGAGACAGGGTCTCACTGTGTAGTTCAGGCTGTCCTTGAACTCACGGGGATCCTTCTGCCTCAGTCTCCCAAGTGGTGGAATAGCAGGTGAGTGCTATGATGCCTGGAAGCTCTATTGATTTCTTTCTTTCTTTCTTTTTTTTCTTTGTGGCACTGGGGATCGAACTCGTAACTTCGCATCTACCAGGCAAGCGCTTAAGCCGCTGAGCCAAACTCCCGGCCCTAGTTTTTTGAGCCAGGGTCACACTATGTAGTTCAGACCGGCCTTGTTCACGTTGTAGCCCAAATCGGCCTCAAACTCACAACACTCCGCCTACCTTAGCCTCCCGAGTGCTGAGATTAAAGGCATGCGCCACCATGCCCGGTGCTCTATAGATTTCTGAGAGACCAGATTTCAGGGTAATGAGAATGATCAAGATAAAGAGGAGCATTAGGTACAATAAAAATGTCAATTCCCAAAGAAGCCATAAAAATCCTTAACGTGTGTTACAGTTTAGATCTAAAATGTCCCCCTCCCAAGAGTCTCACATTTGGAGGTGGGGCCTGGCTAGAAGCGGGGATCACTGACTTGTGACTTGGAAGGGTACATTCTCAGCCCTGGCTGCTCCCTTTTCTCTGTCCCCCACCCCGCCCCCCAGAATTTCCGTCCTGGAGCCAGCCAACCACGGAGTGCAACTGCTGAACTGTGAGCCAAAATAAACCTCTCCTCCTTTAAGTTGCCAGTGCGGGGTGTTTTGTGCCAGCGATGGGAAAGTGACTAATACAATGCGTATGCATGTAATAAGGGCATCAAAATAAGTGAAGCAAAACCTGAGAAAGGTACAAGGAGAAACATAAGAACCACAACCAGAGTTGGAGACCTCACACCTCTCCATCGACAATGGACAGACTCAGCAGCTGGAAAATCAGGAAGGGCACAGTTACATTCGGTGGCACCATCAATCAACTGGGTGCAGTGCCCGCGCAGAGACTGGTTTATTCAACACAGCATAAGAACGTTCTTTTCAAGTGCATATGGGATGTTCACCAAGACTGACGACATCTTGCAGCATGCAATACTCCTCAACAAATCTAACAGAATTAAGCGTACAATGTCTGCTCTAAGACCAAATGGAATTAAGCTAGAAATCAATAAAATAAAGATAGCTTGTGCTCACTTTATTTTAGTGTAGTGTAAAATAAAGACAGCTAGGAAATAAACTAAAAGACAGCTAGGAAATCCAAAAATGTGTTGAGATTAAACCCACATGTCCAAATAATGTAGGTCAAAGAATAAATCACAATAGAAATTTTTAAATATTTTAATTACGTTAAAATACAACTCATTAAATTATGGGATGCAGTATAAACAATAGCTGGGGGAAAATTTATAACATTGAACACATATGTTAGAAAAGAAGAAAGATCTAAAATTAATAACCTAGAATTAGGGCCAAACTAACTCCACAGCAAGCACAAAGAAAGAAATAGCAAAAATTACAGCAAAAATCAATGGAATTAAAAACAGGAAGTCAACAACAAAAGCTGCTTTGAAGACATCGCTATAATCCATAAGCATCTAGCCCACTAAACAGAGAAAAAGAAGGCAGAAACAAATTATTAATGGTAGAAATGAAAGAGAAGCTATCACTGTGATCCCATTGACATTAAAAGTACAATAAAGAAATACAGTAAAACCTTGAATTGCGAGTGAGTTGCTCTTCATGTCCCACAAGGCGAGAAAACATTTCTAATAAATTTTAACTTGATAAACGGGTGATGCCCTGCAATACAAGTCGTATGTGATGTCAAATGTCACAAGACCACAGCTGAGTCAATGGTTCTTAACTCCCTCATTGCAGGATTGTATGCAATGCCACATTTCCGTGAGTCCCTCAAAAGGTGGCAAAAACAAGTCTCATTGGATGGGTTCCTTGTTAAAGTTGCACAGGAAGAAAAAGACACCATTGCACCAACAGAGAACAGTGATTCCGTGAGTGACAGTGAGAGGCGTCCTGCACGATAACCCTCCTCTCTCTTGTCTCCCTCACACCAGCCAGGAAGATTTTCAAAGGAAATGTGAGTTAATTTGCTTTTCTTTTTTAAAAATTATTATTTTATTTTATTTATTATTATTATTATTATTATTATTATTGCAGCACCAGGGATTGAACTCACAACGTTGTGCCTGCCAGACAGGCACTTAAGCCACTGAGCCAAACTCCTGGCCCTGGTTTTTTGAGGCAGGGTCGTACAATGTAGCTCAAGCCGGCCTTGCACTCTCATTGTAGCCCAAGCCAGTCTCAAACTCAAAATGCTTCTACCTCAGCCTCCCGAGTGCTGGGATTAAAGGCGTACACCACCATGCCCAGCTCATTTTTTTATTTTAAAGGGAATAAAACTTAACAAAATAAAACAGAATAAAGCCAATCAATAAAAGCAGTGAAAGTGGTACAGAACTTCAAAACAGGATAATAGGAAATCTACAATGGTTAACATAGTATATTTTGTTGTCTTCACAATAGCTGTCCATACCATCAGACATAGTATCAAACAACGAAATGGAATAAAACCAATCAAAATGGAACATTAAATAAAACAAAACAATATATTGGAACAAAACAAAACAGTGAAAACAATACTGGATTTCAAAAACCAGACAGAAGGAAATCCACCATATTTGCTATATTGCATATGTTTTCCTCCTAATAGATGCTCAGGCTACTGGCCTTAGGCCTGCAAAGTCACTCAAACAATAAGAGCATTCAGTTGTTTTTGTACCTCAGTTACTATCAACTCAGCCTGTCCTCTTAATCAGCCAGTTGCTTATGGGCAGAGTGGGGTGTGAGGGCTTCTTGATTCTCAGCCTGAGCACCAGTTGGCTCATAGGAAGAGCGAACTGGCTTCTCTCTTCCTGGTCCCCACATGGTTTGAGCGGCTTATGGAAGGGTGAATTGGCTTCTTGTTGTAATCCTCCCAGACCCGCCATAATTTGCTTTTCTTTATATTTTGTATTTCCTTTGTTATTTTATATTATATTACAGTATTGTAATCATCTTTCCATGTATATCTTTGGATTGTGGAATGAATCATCTGAGTTTCTATTATTTCTTATGGGGAGATTCTCTTTGATTTACAAGTGCTTTGGATTACAAGCATGTTTTTGGAATAAATTATGCTTGAAAATCAAGATTTTACTGTATTATGAACAACTTCATGCCTATTAATTTGATAACCTAGATGCAGTGGACCAATTTCTTGAAAGACATAATCTTCCAAAACTATCACAAGAAGAAGTAGACCACCTGAATAGAATTGTGTTGATCAAATAAATTGAATCAGCATTTAATAGCCTTCCAAAATTTAAAACACCATGCCCCTCAGTGTTCACAGATGAGCTCATCAGACAACTGCAGAAGAAATCGTACCTATTCTTTACAATCCCTTTCAGAAGTAGAAGCGGAGAGGATATTTCCTAGCTCAGTCTATGAGGCCATCAGTAACCTAATACTAAAAAAGGACAAGGGCATCATGAGAGAAGGAAACTACCAAGCAATATTCCTCAATAATACAGATTTTAAAAATCTATGACAAAATATTGGCAAATTAAATCCAACAAGGTCTGAAAAAAATTATATATACCACCACCAAATGGGATTTATTCCATGAACACAAAGCTGGTCCAATGTGTAAAACAATCAATTAATATAATCTAATTCAACAAGCTAAAGAAGAAAAATCACCTGATCATATCAGGAGATGTAGAAAAAGCATTTGATGAAATCCAACACCCATACATTGACTTAAAAGTAAAAACTCTCAGCAAACCACAGTAGAGGGGAAATTCCCCAACTTGCTATGAAGTACCACAAAAGTCTCACAGCTAGCATCACCTTTCTTTCTTTCTTTCTCTTTCTTTCTTTCTTTCTTTCTTTCTTTCTTTCTTTCTTTCTTTCTTTCTTTCTTTCTTTCTTTCTGTGTGTGGTACTGAGGACCGAACCCAGGACCTCCACAATGAGCTACAGCCCCAGTACTTTTTATTTTTTTATTTTGAGACAAAATCTCACTGTATGGGGTATGCTATGTCCCCCCAAGTCCTCATATAATTTTGATGGGGCTGAGTTAATTGGTTTGTTATTGGTTTGTTGATTGACAACGTGAGCGGTGTGCCCACCCAGGCGTGGAGCTGACATACAGTGTAAGGGAAGGCGGTTCTTCCTCTTGTTCGCTTCCTCTTCCACCTCTCTCACCTCTCTCTCTCTCTCTCTCTCTCTCTCTCTCTCTCTCTCTCTCTCTCTCTCTCGCCAGCGCAGCTTGTGGCTTGCAGCTTGCAGCCACCATGAATGGTAGTCCCGTCACCCCATGCCGCCTTGGAGCCAACTTTATGGACTGAAACTCCCAAGAAACTGTAAGAATAAACCTTTCCTTTCCTAATTTTGGGCGTCAGGTATTTTGTCTCGGCAACGAGTGAAAAGTAACCAAGACACTCACTAAGCCACCAAATTGCCCAGGCTGGGCTTGAACTTACTATCTTTCTGCCTCAGCCTCCCTGAGTGCTGGGATTACAGGAATGTACCATCACTCTAGGCGCTAACATCATTCTTAATGACAAAAGCTAGAACTTTTCTCCTAACAGCAAGAACAAAACAAGGATATATCCTGTCATTCATTTCCAGCATCATACTGGCATCCCCAGCTAGTACAAGAAGAAGAAAAAGAAAAAAAGAGATACTGATTGAGTAGGAATAAATAAAGCTGTCTTTGTTTAGAAGACATGATTGTCTATATAGGATGTAGAAAAGTTGACCAAAAAATCTGGAACTAATGAAGTTTGTTTACAAAGGTCAACTGCTTTCTTATAAATTGGAAAAAAAGTGGAATTTTAAGTAAAGAACACAATACCTTTCACAACAGAATTCCCTAAAATTAAATACTTAGATATAAGTCTAACAAATTGTGTTCCTTTTTTTTTTCCTTTGGTCTTTTTTGAGGCAGCATTTCACTATATGGCTCAGGCTGGCCTCGAGCTCACTTTGTAGCCTGGGTTGGCCTTGAACTCTTGGTGATCCTCCTGCCTCAGCCTCCTAAGTGCTGGGATTACAGGCATGTGCCACTGAACCTGACTTTGTGTTCAATATTTCCCTGAGAATAACTGTAAAAACTGGATGAAAGCCAGCCAGGTGCAGTGGCACACACCTGTAATCCCAGCACTTGGGAGGCTGAGGCAGGAAGATTGCTATGAGTCTGAGGCCACCCTGGGCTACATAATGAGCCCAAAGCTAGCCTGAATGACACAGAGAGACCCTGTCTCAAAAAAACAAAATAAGACGGAAGAACCCTGAATGAAAGAAATCAAAGAACAAAATAAATGGAGAGCTAGTCCATGTTCATGGATAAGAAAACTCGATATGTACTGCCAAAATGTCAGTTCTCCCCTGGTTGATCTATAGATTCAATGAAATTCCAAAAAAAATTCACAGAAGCTATTTTTGTGATAGACGTTTTTGGGGGGCAGTCCTGGAGACCAAACCCAGGACTAGATAACCACTCTACCATGGAGCTACATCCCCAGCCATTATTGTTGTTGATGCCAACCAACAGATTCTAAAGCTTGTGTGGAGGCAAAAGACCCAGAACAGACAACGTAATCTTGGAGGAAGACAGAGACAGGGGGCTGAGGTTGTACAACCTCATGAGTTATTGTCAAACTGCTTCAATCAAGATAAAGAGAACCTGGCATAAGAAGAGATAATAGACCAGGGGAACAGAATGGAGGGTCAAGAAGCAGCTCTACAAAAACAAGGTCAACTTATTTTTAATAAAATAGTAAAGGCAATTAAACATATCAGAGATAGTAGCTTCAACCGATGGTGCCGAAACAAAGTGGAAAAGTACAATAAAGAAATACAGTAAAATGCTGAAATGTGAGTGATAGTCAAGGATAAATCTAGGCACAGACCTTACACCTTTCACAAAAACCAGTTCAAAATAGATTGCAGAACTTAATGTAAAATGAAAAATTACTATCTTCTACTCATAGAAGCTAGCATAGGAGAAAATCTTACCTTGGGTATGGTAATCATCTTTTACTCCAGAGGCAGGAACCACAAAAAAAAAAAAAAAAAAAAAAAAAAAAAAAAAAAAAAAAAAAAAAAAAAAAAAAAAAAAAAAAAAACTCCTGCTTTGTGAAAGATACTGTCACGAGAATGAGAAGACAAGCCCAGGAGGGGAGAAAAATATTCGCCAAAGACATATCTGATAAAGGCTCTTCTCCAAATCATACAAAGAACTCTGAAAACTGAACAATAGGAACACAAGTAATCCAATTTTGAAATGGGCAAAAGATCCAAACAGACACCTCATCAAGGAAACCGTGCAGGTGTCAAATAACCATATGAAAAGATGCCAACCTTGTAAGTCAGCAGATAATTGCAGACATATTACTACACACTTATTAGAATGGCTAAAATCCAAAACTCTTAAAATGCCAAATGTTGGCATGAATAAGGAACAAGAACTCTCGTTCTCTGCTGCTAGGAACACAAAGTGATACAGCCACTTTGGAAGATGGTTTGCAGTTTCGTACAAAACTAAACATACTGTTGTCACATGATCCAGCAAAGTGCTCCTTATTTACCCAAATGAGTTGAAAAGTTACTTCTACAGGAAAATCTGCCCATGAATGTTTATAGCAGCTTTCTATGTGCTTGCCAAAAGTTGGAAGCAACTAAGCTGTCCTTCTGTAGATAAATGGATAAATAATTTGTGGTATATCCAGGCAAAGGAAATATTATTCAGTGCCAAAAAGGAATACTACCAAGCCACAAAGAGAATGATGGAAACTTAAATGCAAGGTTCTAAGTGAAAGAAATCAATCTGAAGTAGCTGATGTCTGATTCCCATGATAGGTTTGTCTTAGTCACTTTCTAATTGCTAACACACCATTTAAAGCAGGAGAAGTTTATTCTGACTCAAAGCTCATAGAAGTTTCAGTCTACAGTTAGCTGGTTCCAAGACGAGATGTCATGGCAGAGGAACATGGCAGACTGGAAGCAGAGGAAGGTCAAGGGAGGAGCCAGAAAGATGACATAAAGCCTTCCAGGTTGTGCCCATGGTGACCCACCTCTTCTGACCAGACCCCACCTCCTTTTTTTTATTTTTAATTTTTTTTTATTTTTAAGAGAATAAAACCAAACAAAATAAAACAAAATAAAGCCAGTCAAAACAAAACAGTGAAAGTGATACAGGATCTCAAAACAAAATAACAGGAAATCAACAATGGCTCCCATGATATATCTTGTCGTCTTCGAAATAGCTGCCCACACTATCATACCAATGGCTACCATAGTATCTCTTGCTATCTTCAAAATAGCTGCCCATACCATCAGACCTAATAAAATCAAATAAAACAGAGCAGAATAAAACTTATCAAAATGAAACAGTGAAAGCAATACAGGACTTCAAAACAAGATAGTAGAAAATCAACAATGGTTACCATAATACATTTTGTTATCTTAGAAATAGCTGCCTATGATATCAGATGTAATAAAATCAAACCAAACAAAATAGAATAAAACCAATCAAAACAAAACAATGAAAACAATACAAGAGTTTGAAACAAAATAATAGGGTATTAACAATGGCTACCACCTAACCTTTTTAGACATTGCTTCCCCTTTCACTTTCATAATGTCTATTGTACATTTTAGATTCACTAATTCCTTCAGTCTTTTTATACTAGGGAGACAACAGGATGTTCACCCATGTAAGTCCAAACCATTTCACCCAAGAGCATGATCACAAGTTGCATCCATTTGCCTACAAGAATCTCACGATTTATCCTTCTTTTTGGCTGAGTAGCTTTCCATTGCATTAAAATTCCATATCTTTTTATCCATTCTGTGGTTGATGGGAAAGCTATCCCTGCTTTTTCCCTGGTTCACTGTCACATGAAGCATTGTTTTCTCTCCTTTGACTTTCAGTCTATGAATTTCCTTTCAAGTTAATGTGTTTTTTGCATGCCTCATATTGATGGATCTTGTTTCTTGACCCACTCTTCTGGTGTTTCTTTTTATTGGTGAATTGAGGCCATCTACATTAACGGTTATAGCCAACATGCACTGGTTCATCTCTACCATGCTTTTTTCCTGCTGTTGTCTCCCTACTTTTCCCCTCCATTCAACTGTCTGCCCTGCTTGGTGATCCCCCTCTGCAGCTGTTCCTGGAACCGTGGTCTTTTTTATCTCCCTCTAGAATGTCCTTCAGTATTCTTTGTAGGGTTGGTTTTGGTGGTCATGAATGCCTTCAGTTGTTCTTTGTCATGGAAGTATCTTGTTTCTCTATTAATTTTGAAAGATAGTTTTGCAGGGTACATAAATCTGGGTTGGAAGTTGTTTCTTTTCAGGACTTGAAATACTTCACTCCACGCTCTTCTTAACTTGATGGTTTGTGTTGAGAAGTCTGTCGTGATTCTGATGGATTTTCCTTTATAGTTGATCTGTTTCTTTTCTCTAACAGCCTTTAATATTCTGTTCTTGTACTGAATTTCTAGGATCTTGATTACTATATGTCTGGGCATAGATTTATTTTGATTTTGGCTAGTTGGAGTTGTTCACGCCTCACTTATCTGTATGTCAGGTCCTTTCCCCATGCTTGGAAAGTTCTCTGCTGTTACTTCTGTAAAAAGTCTCTTGATGTCATTTGTGTTGACTCCTGTTTTTTTGCTGACACCTATCATTCTTAAATTATTTTTCTCTGTATCATCTTGCAGCTGTTGAATTGTTATTTCCTGGGTCCTTATTAGTTTTAACAGATCTTTCCTTTTGTGATCACTACTTGCTATACCATCTTTAAGGCCTGAAAGTCTATCTTTAGTTTCTTTCAAGCAGTTTTTCCAGCTTTCAATGGAGTTTTTAACTTTCTGGGTATCTCTTTGAGTCTGTTTCATGCATTCCAATTCTTCCCTATATTGTTATTCAAGGTTCCCCTCATTCTCCTATGCTCCTCTTTTTTTCTATCTTCTTTAGACACACTCAGCAACCCTTTTATTATGTTTGTCATTTCTTCTTTTACTTGAGCTGTTACTTCTGATCTGATTTCTTTTGCAGCCTGTTACGGTTTATACATTGTGTCAACTTGAGAAGTCTAGTAGCTTAATTAAGTAACTCAGCAGCTCTACATTCTGGGGTGTAGAGCATAAGTAGTTACCTGGCCATTGTTACAATTTGAGAAGGTCAGAAGTTTAGCTGAGAGAGTCAGCAGGGAGCCAGGGGTCTTACTTTGTAAACATCCTCATCCTGTGCAAAGGAAGGCAAGGATGTTTGTGAATGCTACACCCACCCTTGGGGGGGGGTGTCCTGTGTATTATATAAAGGAGGAGAAGAGGCTTGCTCTTGCTCCTTTTACTTTGGCTGCTTTTGTTCGGTTGCTGCCTTAAAGTGCTGTCCCCGTGCCATGCCACCCTGCCTTGGAGCCAGCTGATTGTGGACTGAAACCTCCAAAACCTGTAAGCTAAATAAACCTTTCCTTCCCTAATTTTAGGTGTCAGGTGTTTTGTCTCAGCAACCAGTAAAAAGTAACCAGGACACAGCCTCATGAAGTAGTTTCTCTACTTCAGTTGCCATCATCCCAGAAATTTCAGGTGTGCGACCTCCCTTTCTTCCATGTCCATGTCTCCCGGACTTGTTCTGTTTGGGTTGCAGGCCAGAGATTGCCTTTTGCTCCTTCGCCTTGACATTTTCCTGGGTTCTGCTGGACGAGTGGGTTGTGGGGTCCCAGGTGCTTCCCACGTTGGCTACCCATCCACAGTATATGGGATGAGTCAGGCACCTGGGTTTCTCCTAGCCCAGGTTCCCCAGGAGG
>RJWM01048127.1:0-11616 GCA_004363535.1 Dasyprocta punctata | reverse complement strand
AGTTTTTATTCTCCTGAATATCTGCTTGAATCTGCTTTATGGAATCCATTTGCTTCCTATGTTGTGCATCCATAATTTGTCTAATTATGTTTATGTTTTTGTCTGTGTCTGCTCTAACATCACTAAGCATGGTGTGTATTTTGGTAATCTCTGTAGTTATTTTAGAGATTATTTCTGATTTCATTTTTTCCAGAGCCTCATTCAATTGCTTTGCTAACACTTTGGAGTGTTAGCAAACACCTGGTAGGGGGCTTTCGGATTTTCCAGCCT
Source organism: Dasyprocta punctata (assembly GCA_004363535.1). Lineage (NCBI taxonomy): Eukaryota > Metazoa > Chordata > Mammalia > Rodentia > Dasyproctidae > Dasyprocta > Dasyprocta punctata. The sequence continues at coordinate 11,346 of RJWM01048127.1, read as the reverse complement.
CATTGCCCGCTGGGTTTGCCTTTGGTGAACTGCGTGTCTGAGGTTTTATCCTGTTCAAGTGTCATCTCATTTTTTTCTTTTTTAGTTTAATTCCTAGAGTGATATTTGTTAGCTGCCTATGGTGGGTTGCTTTATTGGTGGTATTAAGGACATTCAGGTGATGATCACTTCTCTGAGGTATCTTCCAGGTGTAGCTGGTTCCTGGGCTCCAAGTCATTGGAAGATCCCACCTCCTCAGTTTGTTAGAAATGAGAAGCTATTGCTCACATAGCCCAGTTCCTGGTTCTTTAGCACTGTGCCTCAGAACTCTTCATGACCCCCAGTCAATCTCAGTCCTGGACCATCAGGACCAACAGCTATCCTGAACAATCATGTTAATTCTGGCTTACAGTGGCACCCACAGCACCAAATGCAGCCAACAAAATGATAAACTGAGCCAACACCTGATTTGCAACCCTCAACTGTATAAACTGAATTTGTGACCATACAATAGAATGTAAAACAATCATATACAATGCATAAGTCCACAATATGTCAATTCTGTCCTCAAGGGTCAGCACCCAAAATGGACTAAGGAGAAGACAGAGAAGTGGGAAAAGAGAAAGAGATCACAAGCAGGTTGGAGGACAAATGTGGGTCCTGCCAACTTGGGGAAACTGATGCAGAAGACTGAAGGAAAAGAGAGCTGAAAGAGACAAAATGTAGAACAGAACCAAACCACATCCAGAAGGAGGGCAGAAACCACAGTCATACTCCCCCCCCAAAAAAAAGAAAGAGAAAGAAAGAAAAATAAAAAACAAACTAAATAAAACAAACAAACAAGAAAAAAAGAAAAAAAATCCACTTCCAGGCTTCTCTCTGGGTTCTCTAGTAGACAGCCTGTGGAGACAGTGATCCAAATCATGGCACTGTATCCCCACAAGCCAGCAGTTGCTTTATGACAGAGTAATAGATAACCTTAGCAGGCCTGCCCCGAGAACAGACTCATTGGACTCACTGCAGTCCAAGCAATTTCCATGAGTCTGTGCCCAACTAGGAGCTGGTGGAGGAAGCTGGCAACAGTTCTGGCTCCAGGCTTATCCAGCCTGACTCCAAAATGGCTCCAGGTCAATTGCTCTCTCCTGCAGGAGTACCAAGAGTCCTCTGCACTCACTGCCAGCCAGCACAGTCCTCCATGTCCACTGCTCCTCTCCACTGCCAAATTGCTCCACAGAGGTCCCTGGGGCTACCAACTGCCAACAACACTGTGACCTTGAGTCCACAGGTTCCACCAGCTCCCCTCATGCAGTGAGTCCAGCTCCAGCTACCACCTTCTTCATTGAAGTTTTTCTTTTCACTCTCTCTGTGGGCTTTGATTCAGACTTCAGACTCTTTCTCCTTTTTGTCTTCCTCAAGATGGTATGTATATTCCCACGTCTAGACGGTGTCTCTCAGAGAGGTTGCTTTCTCTGTTGCTTACTACTCCACCATCTTCCCAGAAGTCCCCAGAAGTTTAGAAGTTTAACTAAGAGACTCAGCTTGAGACCAGGATCCTGACTTTGTAAATATCCTCATCCTGTGCAAGAAAAGGGCACAGAAATTTTGCTAGTGCTACACCAGACCTGGAGTGGGGGTTGGGCTGTGTACAACATCAGGGAGGAGAAAAAGCTTGTTCCCCTTTTTGCTCTGGCTGCTGCCTTGAAGTGTTGCCCCAGTGTCATGCCACCCTGCTTTGGAACCAGCTGATTATGGATTGAAACCTCCAAAAACTATAAGCTAAATAAACCTTTCCTTCCTTCATTTTGAGTGTCAGATATTTTGTCCCAGCAATGTGAGAAAAGTAAAAGTAACCAAGACAATCCAATATCAAGCCATGATAAAAACTCTAAAAAAAAAAGGTATAGAAGGACCATATTTCAGTCTGAAAGAAGTCATTTATAACAAACCTACTACCAACATCATATTCAATTAGAAAAACCTGAAAACTTTCCCTATAAAATGAAGAACAAGACAACGATGTTCACTATAACCACTGCAATTCAACATAGTCCTCAAAACATTACCTATATCCAGGAATGTGACACTTGCCTGTAATCCCAACACTTGGGAGGCTGAAGCAGAAGGATCACCACAACGTGAGGCCATCTTGGGCTACACAGAGTTCAAGGTCATTCTGAACTATATAGCAAGACTGTTACAAAACAAAACAAAACCATTACCTAAAAATATCAGTCAAGAGAAAGAAAAGAGACATGTATAGGAAAGGAAGAAATCAAATGGTGACAAAAATTATCTACAAAGAATTCCACCAAAGACTCCCACAGTAAACAATCAAATCTAGCAACATAGCAGGATACAAAATCAACCCACAAACATCAATAGATTTCCAGTACACAAATAATGAACTCACTGAAAAAGAAATTAGGAAAACAGTACCATTTTCAATAGCATCAAAAAGAATTAAATACCATGCTTAGGAATTAACCTAACCAAGAGAATGAAAACCCTCTACAATAAAAACTACAGTACTCTGAAAAAGGGGATTGAAGAGGACATCAGAAAACGGAAAGACATCTCGTTATTGAATAGTCAGAACCAATAAAATCAAAGTAGCCATACTTCCCAAACTGATATACAGATCTAATACAATCCTAATAAAAATATCAACAGTATTCTTCACAAAATTAAAAAGACACTCCTAAAATTCATATGTAATCAGAAAAGATTGAAAATAGCAAAAGCAATCTTGGGTAACAAGAGCAAAGCAGGAGGCATCACAATTCTGGAGTTAAAGTTATATTACAAAACTATAGGAATAAAAGCAGGCTGGTTCTAGCACAAAAACAGACATGTGGATCAATAAAACAGAACACAGGATACAACAACTCCAAACACATTCAACTATTTGATCTTTGACAAAATTGCCAAAAACATGCACTGGAGGAAAGGTGGCTTCTTTAATAATTAGTACTAGAAAATTCGGCTATCTAGATGCTGGAGATTGAATTCAGACCCATATATCTCACCATGTACTAAACTAAAATCAAAATGGATCAAAGATCTAAATGTTAAAATGAACATTTTATCTGATGGAGGATAAAGTAGGGAAAAACCTTGAAGACATAGGGAAAGGCCAGGACTTTCTGACCAGAACCCCAGTGGCACAAGAAATAGTACAAGAATCAGCAAATGGAATCGTAATATCAAATTAAAAAGCTTCTGCACAGCAAAGGAATCAGCCAGTGGAGTAAAGACGTAACTTAGAGAATAGGGAGAAAATTTACCAGCTACATCTCAGACAGAGGAATCATATTCAGAACATAGAACAAGCTCAACGAAATTAGACACCCCCCCAAAAAAGAGCCAATCAAAGAAAAAGACGACTGAAATACACACTTTTCATAAGAAGTACAAATGGCTAATGAAAAATGTTCAGTATCACTGGCCATTAGAGAAATGCCAGTGAAAACAATCCTGAGATTTCATCTTACCACTGAAAGAATAGCTACCATTAAGAAATCAAATATAACAAATGTAAGGGAAGCTGTGGTGAAGAAGGAACCTTTCTATATTGTTGGAAGAATTGTTAACTAGTATAATTACTATGAAAATTCGTATAGAAATTCCTCAAAAGCTGAAATTAGAATTCCATTTAACTGAGGTATTTCCCCTCTAAATATCACCCAAAGCATTAAAGACACTGTATTTCACTAATTCGTGCTTACCCATAGTTACAGCATTGCAATTCATAATAGCTAAATTTTGGATGTGACCTATATGTCCATCAACAGATACATAGATAAAGGAAATGTGGTACTAGTACACAGTGGAGTACTACAGTCTAATAGAGAGGAATAAACTTGAGTCATTTATAGGAAGATAGATACAACTCGAGACCATAATGTTAAATGAATTAAATGAGACAGTCAAGCTTAAATGTCACATGGTTTCTCTTATTTAAGAAACTCAAACTATAAATGAAGAGCAAAATAAAAGACAAATAATAGGAAGTAAGGAGACAGACTTTCCTCAAATGGGAAGGGGATCAAAAGAAGGAGAGAGGAGAGGAATAAAAGAAAATTGAGATGGGTTATGTGCATATCCCAAGTCCCCACAAAAAATGTGATCATTATGCAATGCAAATAGATACTAATAAGAAATAGAAACTGAAAGAAAAACTACCAGATATACAGTAAATGACAACAACAAAAACAAAAAAATTACACAGGTTGCCAGGCATGGTGATGCACACCTGTAACCATAGCACTCTGGGAGGCTTAGCCAGAAGACAGGATGTTGGCAACTTAGTGACTTAGCAAGTGCCTGTTTCAAAAAAGATGGGATATAACTCAGTGTGAATATCCTAGGTTTAGTCCTCAGTTACTAAATGAACCAAGAAAAAAAATGATAAACAAATAACAAAGTCTCCCAATTGAATATGCATCACAAAAGAGTTGATGCATATTCAACTCCCTGTCCCCCCAAAAATTAAGCTCCCAGTTCTTCGAGTTCTATGGGTGCTGGGACAAAAATTGTCTTTCATGCAAGTTCCCAGGTAAATTTAATACTGTTTCCTGGAGATCACATTTGGAAAATTACTGTGCTTTGTCCTGTTTATACACTTGTGCACATTTTAGTTTGTATATTTGACCACCCAGGCTGGGTGTTAAATTATACATTTAAACACTATTTTATAATTTAACAACTAATTTCCAAGACCCTGTGGTGTGCCAGCTGGATATTATGGTAACCCTAGAAGCTAGAGTTGCAGGGAATGAGATCCATTCTGACATTTCTCCAAAGCACTGGGATTATACCAAGCACAAAGTTCATGGGAGAGCAATCATCTGTGCCTAGGTGAACAGTACCCTGTGGGAGAAGCTCAGACTGCCCTCTCACCACAGCAGTTTGGCTTAGGATTCTTTTACACACACACACACACACACACACACACACACACCTACATATTCACCTGAGTTAACTGATGTGAAGGGAGAAAACTGGCACTTTTGGAATTCTCTGCTTTTTGAAAAAAAATAAGAACTATTTTTATTCAGTTATTCAGTTAAATTTTGGAAAGGTCATTATGATGTTTATCCATTTTTACATCCAGAGAGCCTAAGAGACCTGCTTTGCAGTGTGAAAATTTGACTTGGGCAAATTTTCCCTCAAATGCACTATATTCAAGTTGGACAATTTTCAAAAATAGGCAGAGAAAAGAGGAGGGGAGAAATCAGGTTGAAAATGAACAAGATATGTGAAATGCATGTGCCAATTTCCCAAAATGAACCTCATGATTCTGTATTACTACATGCACCAATAAGCACAACCCAAAAGGCTCACAGACCTAGTGCACCCCAGCTGTGGAGGCTCAGGTGGCAGTGCTGGAGGCTGGAGCACAGTCGCTCTCCTCCTCATGAAGAAACATCTGTGCGCTTTCCCCATCACACCTGGATGAGCTTGCTGACCTCATCCTCTCTTCTCATAACTGGACAATAATTAATTGTTGTCCTAGCTGACCAAGCTTTATGATGCATGCCTGACACTGCGGCCACTTCTGTGAATGACCTCGCTAACCAACACACCTGTCTTCCCCCAGGGCCAGAGAGCTTTGCATACTGCAGAAAGAAGTATGGTAATTAGTTATCTACTCTGCATCAAAATAAGTGCGCGCGCGCGCGCGCACACACACACACACACACACACACACACACACATCAGTGGAATGGGAACGGTAGGAAACAGAGCCAAAGGACCAAAATAACATTTCATAAAATTCTTTGATTTGACCATTACTGACACATTGCTTCCAAATTTTACACTCCTGTACCTTTTTTTATTACTAAATTGGCCTTTCTACACTTTGGTTTCTCTTTAGATAGCATAAATCTTTTGCCTTTTACTAAATTGGCCTTTTTGATTTTTTTTTTGAATTGGGAAATATTTAATATTCACCTTTATTTTCAAAGTATGTAAAACACTAGCACATGAATATTTCCTAAGTGTGTGGTGAATGCATGATTACAGTATAGTATGCAGTATCAGCATGAGTAACTGCCCAGGACTGGAGAAGTCATATAGAAGTAAAGAAGGAGAGGTGGCAGCTGGAGTTAGGGTTCTTAGGGGACTATCAAGAGCAAGGCTGGAGACTGAGAGTCTGAGGACCAATGAGGTTTGGAAAAGGCAGACAGATGGGCAGGAGCAATAATAGGGATCAAAGGAAATGCCAGTCAGAGGCTCAAGATTCACCTGAAATGCAGATATCAGCTCACTGGAGTGTGACAATGGGTCACGGGGTAATAACTCAAGCAGAGAACATCCAGCCAGAGGATCTGTGGCCAGTTTCATTCCTCCTCTAGTGGAAAACAAACAAAGCCAGCTTATAAATGTAGAAGGCAGTAGGGCAAAGGCTGAGTGAACTCAGGTCTCCTCTTGCATGTTAAGGATTTGGTGAGCAAAGAAAATTCATGAAGCTTGCCAGAAAGAGGCCAAGTTATCAGAGAAAGCTGAGAAGGCCTTGAGAAATATCTAATCTTAAGTATAGTGGTTCAAAAAATACAGTGGGGAAATCCAGTTAAATCTATGCAAATTGTAAAGCCAGGTTACCATTAGAACATATACCAGAAGAATTTTAGTAGAAATAATAATTGAATATCTTACATGCTTCTTTATTGATTAATGTTTTTAAACCTAGAGGTGCTATTCAGTAAAGTTCTGAAATACAAATTACTTCTTACATATGCTAGCGCTTGGCACATAACAAATGATTTCAAATCTTAGTGGCATAAACAACAGCCCTTTGACAATCTTCAAGTGGCTCATGTGAGCAGGGAGTTCTGTTGATTTAGGGTAGACTTACCTGGGTAGTTTGCTCATATGTCTGGGGTAGCTGGCTTGTTAACTGGAAGGTAGAAGATCTAGTATAATCTCAAAAGATATGAATGAGTTCTCTACATTTCTTTCACATCCTCATATCATGGAATGTCCTCACAGTGATTATCCACATGAATAAGGAAGAGCAAAATGCACTAATCTTTCTCAAACCTTTGCCTGCATTCAAACCTCTCCTGTTGGCTAAAGCAAGTCATGAGGCCAGCATCAGTATGGGAAGGCACTAAGGAAGGGCTTAGATGACTAATGAGAGGCATTAAGACAATCAATCTACACCTACTTTTTCAAAATGTGTAAATGTAGAAACTCTGGAAATTCTGAAAGGTATCTATTTCACCATATTTCATTATCTAGAAAAAAAATACTCTGCTGTATTTCTTCTTTGTCATTTTTCTATAATTATATTTATTGCCATTTTCTCAGTTATTATACTGAATGTATTTTTACAAGCTGTATTCTTAAGCACTGTGATTTTTTTTTTGGAAGCCTGCATAACAGTCTGGTTGGCCATTATGCTGTATTACCTTAACCATTTTCAAATTATGGCAACTTTATTATGTACAAGATTGCTTCCTTTGGAGAGTTGTTTTAACTGGAAATTAGTGGGTCAATCGTTCTTAAGTTTCTCAGTGCCTATTACAAAAATGCTTTCCAAAATATTTGTTCTACTTTCTATGATCAATTTCAAAAGCACCACATCCTCTCCAACCATGAGGACTACCTTGTTTTATTAAATATTGGTGATAAGAATAAGCACAATTACTTCCAATGGCCATAGATAGGACTCAGGGTGTTAATTCTTATGACGATACAGCACAAGGTTAGGCATTAGATGAACTCTGTATAAACATTAATGAAACTCTTAATATTACTGTGTTAATTTGATAACATGGTTATTTGTGATTGCGTTTGTGTTGCTATAGCTTATTGTGTGAAACCTCTTTGCATTGTCTCTTCTCTTCTTTTTTCCCCCATCTTATTTTCGTTCATTTGGGTTTTCTTTCTTCTGTTTCCCCTACCAGTTTCTATTTTTGCATTCTATTTCATATGAAAAAGACTTCATTTTAAGCACTTTCATACAATTCATAAAGAAACTGCCCTATATGAAGCAAACTAAATTACTAGTTTCTATGTTCTTGGTTTTCTTTAATAATACTCATTAAATCAGCCAAAGAGAAAAACCAGGGTCCCAAGACAAAAACAGGGCTGGAAATAACTTTGATACTTTTACATGTGTTCATTTTCTTTTCTTTTAATTTGTTTTATTTTATTTGCTAAAAAGCCCAGAATTTTTTAATCAGATTATGAGAGAATTACAATGGTTCCTACACTGTGTATTATTGTCTATAGTTACTCAGAGTACAAGGCATAAACCATAAAGATTCTGGCAAAGAAAGCACAAAGGATGAATAACACAAATCTTTTTTTTTCCAATGAATTAAGATAAACTAGTAGTATAAATAAAACCAATTATCTCATACATTACAATATTTTTAAAACGATGTAATTGGCAGTTTGGGGAAGTATTTGAACTTCTCCCTATTTCCTATTGTTTATTTTCTATGTCATTCTTTTGCATGTGACGTTTGAGCTTGTGTGTCTGACTGACTTTCCCCAATAGTGTTCTCGAGTCGCATCCATTTGTCTACAAATGCTTAAGTTTCTTTCCTTTCAGCAACATAGTACTCCATTGTCCACAAACACCACATTTTCTTATGCTTTCATTTATTGATAGACATGTACATTCTTCCCAAGAACTGGCTGTTATAAGTTGTGCTATAAATGTGAGTATGTACATGTCCCTGTATTGCGATCCTTTTAGCTCTTTCAGAAAGATACCTAGAAGGATAGCTGGGACAAATGGAATTGCTAATTTTAGTTTTTGAGGAATCCCCACATTGACATCCATAGTGGCTGTCCTATTTCACACTCCCACCAACAATTCCCGCCACACGCTCACCAACATATACCATCATTAGATTTTGTGGTGATGGTGTCCCAGTGTCATTTTAATTTACATTTCTTTGATTGCATTTCTTTGATGGCCATTTCTTTGTACTTCTTCTTATGACGAGCCTTTTTTCACATATTTATTGGCCATTTGAACTTCTTCTGAGGAATATCTGTTCATTTCAGTTGCCCATTTTTTGATTGGATCTTTCATTTGGGGGCATCTTTTTAAAAATTATTTATATATTCTTGATATTAATTCCCTGTCCAAGGCAAATTTCTTTTTCCATTCTGTAGATTGCCTCTTCACTCTGTTGTCTGCTATTCATCCTCTTATGCTTATATTGACCCTAAATTACTGAAATTTCTCTATTTCCCTCCATTTCCAATGGTAAAGTTTGCCCTGACCAATCCATGTAGACCAGAGGGTGGGGCACAAAGACATATACCATTTTCTGCATTCTTGGAGGGCTACATTGGCTCTGTAGGGCTTGGGGTGGCTTCTCCTGGATTGATAAGAAGCTATAATTGTTTGTTTCATCAACAGTGTCACAAAACACTAGAATTACTCTGTGTCTGGAAGATAAATGTCTTCTCCTCTCACTTTGTTTTATTGGCAACAATTAAGTTGATTTAAAAATAAATCCATGCTGCCTCTGTGTGCGCTCTACACTCAAACATTCATAATTGCTCCCTGAGTGTAATGGCCTAGATGTTAATTTTAGATAGTTGAAATGGCAAGTCATATATTTTTAAGCCACTGAGTCATTTTTAATTAATGTCTATTTGTTTTAATTTTGAGGCTCTGCTGCAATAATCAATAATGGAAGTTGAAAGCATGTGTCATAGCAACAAAGTTACATAGATTCTTTGGGGCTGTAAATTATTTGTGGAATGTTTATTATGATTTTTTTAAAAAGACATAAACAGATTATTATAAAAGATATTCTGTTAAGTTGGCTTCTGATATCTTCCCACAGGTCACCAAAGTTATAGTTCTACTTCAGTTTTCTATAAAAACGATGAACAGGGTAATTTGAAAAATCAAATAAAAGGGAAGTGTGTGGCTTTTATGTCAGTAAAGGGTAATGGACTTCCACTTGAGGGCAGGATGGTCCAGGTTTTTCTATTTTTTTCCCCAGAATCAGCTATTTAGAGTCACACATACAGCAGGTGGAAGATTTGATTTAAAAAGACAACAATGAACTTAGAAAGGGGGAAGAGAGGGGAGAGAGTACAAAAGTGTAATTGTAACCATGGGCTCTGGAAACCAAACACATAAGGAGCAGTATGAGAACAAGAAAGAAGTGTGAATAGTAAAACAAAGTGCTGAGTTCTCTGGATAGGAGCCCCAGTACCAGTGAATGAACTGGAAAAAGCGGAGAGGAGGCCAGAGAGATTTCATCGATAGCATAATCATTAGTTATAACAAGACTTAGGATCTAATTTGGGGATAGGTTACAGTGAAAACAAGATCTTCATGAGATGCCAAGACAGGGCATTGAATGGAAAATCTATGTAAGTGTTAAAATCACCCAAAAAAGATCAGACGTAATGCCTGAGAGACAGTCATTAAACCAAGAGATAAAATGCTCAATAAGTTATGAAAGTCAGAAAATGGTAATACATATATACACGGTGTTTTAAGCCAGAAGACTAGTGTTTTAAAGGAGGTGGTAGGGTGGAGATTTGAACAGCTTCTGCAAAAGAAAAATAGGATTTGATATGCTCAAAAGGAAATTCCTTTCCAAATACTTGAAAGCCCTTGGTCAGATGTGTAACCCTGCAAATGTAAGTGCATTCCGTGAAGGTGGAAAGTATCCTTTCTGAGATGGAGAAACAGAACTGATCTTTGTTTACAAAACTGGAAAACAAAATAGGGGCTAGAAATTTTTTTAAAAAACGATGCTAAGTTTTTATTCATTGCATACAATTTGGAAAGAAATACAGAAGAAAGAAGCAGGCTGGAAGAATGCTACCTGCTTTATAGATTTTAGATGCTCGTGTTGTGCTTGTCCAGCTGGACAAGTGTGCCTCTGCGGAATCGCAGCTGTACCTCTGCTCAGCTTGCTGACACACTCACTCTGCTGCAGCCAGGGATGAGGTTCAGGCGCTGGGCACCAGAAGCACCCTCCTCGCTGCTGGGCAGCAGATGCTCAGACAGACACAGGCCAGCTTGCCATGTAGGTTCAGGCTACAACATGGTAATAGCAAAACAGGCTTATTCAGCAAAAGCTGCAAGCGTAGATTCTATCTGTTTCTTTCCTGGAAACACCACATGGTCTCATGAGAAATCAGACATGTCACAACTAAAAAAATTCTTTAACTTTGTTTGTTTGTTTTGGGTGCAGTATTAGGAATTCAATCCAAGGCCTTCATACTGATCTACAACCTTAGCCCTTATATTTTATTTTGATGCAGGGTCTCTCTCTGTCACTAAGTTGCCCAGGCTGGACTTGAACTTGTGATCCTCCTGTCTCAGTTTCCCAAAATGCTGGGATGACAGGTGCATTCCATCATACCCCT
>RJWM01048126.1:0-11616 GCA_004363535.1 Dasyprocta punctata | reverse complement strand
GCATGTCTATATCTGTTAATGTAAGAAACCATTTTAAAGATAACGATGCGCAAATTGCAACCATTGTCAAGCTTCTATCTTCTGGCTTTGTAAACCTGCAATGTTGTGTATTTACGCTAGTTGTTTGCTTGTCTCCTTTGCTTGTTGTTTTTACTATATATGTCGTTTTGTTGTTGTTGTTGTTGTAGTTTTTGTTTGTTTTGTTTTTCTTCACTCAAATAAAATTAAAAAAAAAAGAATAAAGCAAAACAATGAGAACAATATCGGGCCTCAAAGACAAGACAGAGGAGAACCCCCATATTTGCTGCATTGCGTACTATGATCTTCCCCAGAGATGCTCAGACTGCCAGCTCAAGGCCTACAAAATCAACTAATTAGTTGCTTTATGTACCATAGTTGATATCAACTTAGCTGGTCCTCCAACCCAGCAGGTTGCTTCCAGTTGGGGAGTGGGGAGTCCTTGATACTTAGCCCGCATGCCAGTAGGCCTATGACAAACACATCTCTTTCACCACCTGGGGTCCACACCAGTCACACACACTCACCAGGAAGGCAGGCTAGTTGTCTTCTGACTGGAGCCTCCCTGCCCAACATCTAGATTAATACTGTTAAGAAGTTAATCTTTCCGCAAATTAATTTATTAACACAGTTCCTTTTAATGTCATCAATATTTTGCTAGCAAAGCTGCCTCTAAATTTTAGTATATATGAAAAACACAGCATAGCTGAAACAATTTGAAAAATCAACAAGATTTGAGGCTCATATTACCTAATTTGAAAAAATATTCTAAATCTATAGTGATTAAGATAGTTCACTTATCCTCCAGAGCTTCAGGATTAGATGCTGCCAGCCAAAATTATTTCATCTGAATATAGCAGGGAAGTTTTGGACATAGTAGAAATCCTCATATTAAATTTGTATTCACCAACCATGGAAGATTTCAGTGGTGTTTAGGTGCTTTAGAGTCCAAGAGTGTACACTGGAGAACTTGTACATAGATGTGAATAGTTCCCAGTCCTCAGGAGCCAGTGAAATACAAGTAAATTCTAGGCAATGTCCAACACAGAACTGTAAGTGAAACATTCTCTACAGTAGAGTTTTAACCATCACACTTAGAGCAAAACGTTTTCTTTTTCATGGACTATCCTGTACAAAATAGCTGAATGCATACCTTATTTTTTTTGCTATTCCTTCCACAGTAAAAGATTCTGCCTTATTCTGAAATATCTTTTACCCATTCTCAATAAAATCTTACTTTTTTATGAAAAATCAAAACTGTTTTCCAATTATGTCTGAATTTTTATAGACAATTCTCAATTTCTTTTGATGAACTTATTTTTCAGAATGTTAGTATTGTTTTTCATTAGCATTTTAAACTTAAAAGACTAAGAGCTCAAATAGAGTCAGTGTTTTATCTGGGCTTTATTTAACAAAGGACATCATTCAGGAAGAGATGATATTCATTCTAGTAATAAAGACCTGCTAAAAACAACTTTATGAACAGCAGAAAATGTTAGTGTTGAGTTGTATGTTTAATGCATGAGGCCCTGGGTTCAATTCTCAGCAATACAAAAAGAAAAGAAAAGAAAAGAAAAGAAAAGAAAAGAAAAGAAAAGAAAAGAAAAGAAAAAAAGAAAAGAAAAAAAGAAAAGGTGATAAAAGAAACAAAAATAAGGACAAAAACTTTAGCTGCCAATTTTGCAGGATCTTAACATCTTCAATGAGCTCAGGAGGGCCTGAGCTGTGAGATGCCACAAAGTCTGCACTTCCTTATTCTGTATTCTTTCTTAACAGGCAATTTTCTGTAAGACTCCTTCTCTTCAAATAATCCAGCCAACATCCCAATGATGCGCCTGTTTCCTGCCCACAGTAGTTACATATTTCTCTCCTTTAACAAATTTTCAGGGTCTTTGTCACAGAGATCTAAAATGGATGGAAACTTTTGCCCACTTACGTCAAATCGCAGTATTAATTATTATAATGGGGTCAATCTGAGGCATACACAGATTGGTAGAAGTGTGGTCACAGCTGGACTAGGTCTGCAAATATTCATAACAACTATGCATCTGTCTTTAAAAGGCTAACACAGTATTCTCTTTGGAACCACCTCTGAATTCTCATTAATGTTCAGTGAAATGAAGAATCATTTATGGCCTGGTGAATTATGCAATTTGTACATGTACCAGATAGCACCTATACAATATATAATTCAACAACTTGGTACTCATTTAGTTGAATTCTCTCAAGTCTCACTAACAGGACTAGGCTTTTTCGACAGTCTCTCTAGGCATTTTGGACACAATGTGCAGGCTATACCATGCCTAGGGTCACAGAAGGAGGTTGAGGGTTTAGGGAGCTAAGTCCAATCAGTGCACCTGCCCAAGTTGTGCTCCCAGGAGAATGCATTCTCCTGACCAAAGTCCTGTTTATAACCAGCCTCCCAAAAAGAACATTATTTTTCAAAGTCTTTCTCTTACAAGGGTGTAATAGGGAGTCTCCATTTTGGGAGGTTGGGCTTGCAAAAGCTATTAACCATACTAGACTTCCTTTTCCCTCTTGCCTCACATGTGGGAAAGCCAATTACAAACCCTCAGCATTCTTCCCTTAGCACCAGTGGCAACATCAAACTGCTTGACTGCCTGCTATAACGAACCTGTACTCCAGCACCACACTCTAGTTTCCATTAACCCACATGTAAATCCACATATTAGTCTCATTTCCTAGTACTCTTAACCCCCTTTGAATCCTGCACAGGTGTTACATATATTTCTTAGAAAGACTCATTATATGAGACAATAATAAATGTGTTCATATTCTCCTAATGCACATGGATGCCATCAGTCTTAATACCCAATACATTTATGGGTAGACCCTCCATTCTGTTTCTGCTGAGTGGTCACAACAGTGAGAGAGCTGCATTCTCAAGTCCAGCAAAAGCTCAGCATATGCTGTCAATACAGAGTGGGGTTGTGCCACAGACAACAGCTGCTACAGGTAGAAGCAAACAGTTATAGAAATCAATTCAGAATTTCACTCGAGAGCAGCATAAGATGAAACCAAGTGTTACTCAAAGACAAGAAACTTGTGTCCAGCAAAGGGCAGAATCTGCCAGTGCCTCAGTTACAGGAATCTAGGGACAGAACAGTTGTGCTGATTAATGGGAGAGATTGTCACCAATCATGATTCACATGCCGTATGGGGAGCTGAAGATATTAGAGATAGGGGTCGTGCAGCTGAGAACATGGATTTTGTTGGCACCAGGAGGGAGGATTCCCATGTGTTCTGAAATGCCTTCCAGCGTTTGGTTAGCTATACGCTGTCACTATAAAATTTCAGATTTGAGGCATTGGGGCTGAATATATTATTTTTCTCTAAATTTCAGTCTAAGGCCTAAAACAATGTAATGTGAATTTTTATTTTGCCTTTTATTAGATTGCATACTTATCTAGTAAAAAATACTCATCTAGTAAATAATAAATCTTGCTAAAAGACTGACATAAAAGCCTGGGTTTTTATTGTAGAAGCAAATTCTTTTCTGGTTCATTTGATGATAATCAAATTATAGACACATAAAAAGTGAAAGGCAAGTTACTCAATCTAGCACAGCCAAGACTGCCACAGTTCTGACCTAAGGATGCAAATTACTTCTGCTGAAGCTGTTTTGTAAGGTAACCTCTTCAGTTAGAGTTGAAAATCTATTTGTACAAACATCTTTCAACAGATCTAGTTCTCAGCATGGGTAAAATAATTAGACAATTCATACAAAGCAGTAAAGGAGTTTCACATGATGCTAGTACTCTATAAACAAAACAAATGAATGTTCATTTCTCAAATAGGCAAAGTACAATAAATGTAATCAGTGAATCCTGTAGCAGTAGACAGCAATCTTTTGATCTACCTAGATTGAAACTAGAAATTCAGAGCATATATGATAAGAGAGACATATTTTTTAAATATCCAACGTTATGCCACTTAGGTACTAGGACAATAAAATTATATTCTAAAAAATCTATAAATATATTATTTTTCACGCTTGTCCTAGCAAAATTTATTTGAGCTCTGTTCCTTCCCATCTTTGTTTTCCAACCATTTCAGTCTTGTAACACGCTAAATATTTTTATCATCATATAGTAAATTGCAATATTTTAAATATCAGTAATCATTCCCTGTAGTTTTACATTATCACCAGCATCATCATCAGGGTCATAATTCACATGCAAAGGAAACCTGGGTAGTTCAAGATTCCTGGACTAGGTATCAAAAGACATGATTTCTTGTCAGGTTCACATCTTTGAGTAATGCAGGTAAAGAACAAAAATCATACATACCATACAGAAAAATTGGAATAGGGATTGCTTGTCCTATTTTGCTACAGTACACTATTGTATCTGAAAACACTTAGTACTCTTATTTTATGGGTATCCACTGAGTGCAGCACAATTCATGGCATAGAGAGATGCTTTATGAGGATATGTTCAATATGCTTGCATCAGAAAGTACACGCTTTGTTTCATTTTAAGTATTTGCCACTCTATTCAGCATGGTGTCCTTCTATATATGACAAAAGTTTTGAAAACTGTTAAAACAATGGATGACTGGTTAATATAATGTTGAATAAAACAATTTGGACTCTAAATGATTAGAATCAATGCCAAAACTCAAAAATACTAATCTGTGGTGGGAAGTTCTTGGAATTTTAAAACTTGACCTAAAATAATACTTAGATGTAAGTAAGATTAGATGGTGAATAATAAAAAGATTCTTCATAAGAAATTTATAAGTATAGAAAGGCATTTAAAGCCGACTACATTTTATTGCATTGAAATTCTTTCCTCCTAGCTTTGTGGTATCTGAGAACTACTTCAACTTGAAATTAAAACCATTGCATGTATATAGAAGGGAAACTTGTATGAACTCAAACTTCTCGATTATTAGGTGGAAACTGGAAATTGATTTCTTAAATTGCTTTTTGTAGTTGTGTTGCTTCTTTTGTTTTCAATTCTCTTCCCTGGATGGCTGAATGGGGGTGGGTGGAGAGGTCAGCATTCCCAGATCTGGTTGATCAGATTTTCAATTTTAGTGTACAGTGCTGTACCCTGTTATAAGCAGAAGGATATTGCACCACTCTTCTCCTCTTCAGGTCACCTTCCCCTCCCCGATGGGTTCTGACAAAGCAAGTCTTAAGTTTCTTTGCAACTTTGAGCAGGAATGACTGCTCTTTTTTCTGGGTGTGCTTTTTCAAAAAATGTTATAAATCAAGTTGATATGTAATGAAGCAGAAATAACTTTCTAAATGTTTTAATTTATCTTGAGTTATAGAAAGGATAATTTGATAATGTGCAGCATTGACACGTTTATTAAATTGATTCAGCTTCCTTATTTATCTCCCCTTCTAATTCTTTTAAATTCTCTTTGGACTTCTCAGTCCATTGTCACAGATATATCATGTTCTGACTTCTAGTTAATTTCCAAACATGTTTATTCTTTATAACACAGTTCTCCCTGAACACTGGATCTTCATAGCCATCATTCTTTAATAAATAGAGGAAATTATTCTAGATCATCCCTGGTAATATGCTTGCAGTTATTCCTCTGAGACATAG
The DNA here is from genome assembly GCA_004363535.1 of Dasyprocta punctata. Taxonomy (NCBI): domain Eukaryota; kingdom Metazoa; phylum Chordata; class Mammalia; order Rodentia; family Dasyproctidae; genus Dasyprocta; species Dasyprocta punctata. The sequence goes on along the minus strand of RJWM01048126.1, from coordinate 6,013 downwards.
TAAAGGGGAATAACTAGTATTACAGCTTTAAAATGATAAAACGTAAATCTTTTCACTTTAGATGTGGCTTCACAGAGTTTTCTGAAAGATAATTTTCTTTTATTCATCAAATATATTTGCTTTGACCCAAGATAGTGCCTACTCCTTCATTAAATTTTGGCCTAAAAACACAGTTTATATATTCTTATGTATTGCGCAAAAGCAAAATTCCTGAACATCTGAGATTATTCACATAATTATATATAATGGCTATCATAATTAGAGTTTACTAAATCCAAAGCATTTCAGTTATGTGTGGATTGTTGCATTCAAAAATCATATTCGTTTTTAGTGATTACAATTATAATGGCTACTTCAGATGGATTTGCTTGGTCAAAATTTTTCCTTTGACTCATTAATTTAAATGACTAAATTGCAGTTCAGCAAAGCTGAATTTTTAGAGGTGAGTTTCTTCCATGTATTATACACAAACAATCATAATTTAACAACAATAATTATGAACTAGACCCCAAGTTAAGTATCCTGCATCAGCCATCTCTTCTTTTCACATCCATCTCATCTCACTTATCCATTACTACCTGCCAGATTTCCCCACAAAAAAAATAGAACCTAATAGAAGTGACATCACAAAGCTACAAAGTTGAAAAAATATACAAGCAGTTTATTTGAAATTATTATTTCATGACTCAGATATTTTATGAGTTTGACATATACCTCTTAAATTAATATTTTCATATTATGATTTTGAGAACAGGATATATATTAGTCCATTCTTTTAAGGCACATCTACAGTTTTTAAAATTTTTGTGTGCTCTTGAAAGATGCTTACAGAACAAATTAACTAATATCTAAATATTTTCACTCATTTTTGTGCCTAAAATATTTATTTTTATCGACAAACTAGGTAATTACTCAAAATTATCACTGACACAATTTGTTTTATAGAATGATCAACTTACTTAAATTGGTTTTTTACCTTAATAACAATGATGAGACTTACTACAATAGAGTGATTACATTGTTACAGAGATATCATAAATATAGTTAAACTTTAACTGGCCAGCAGACCACAGTTAGGGAATAAATGTGCACTGATATTGAAACTATTTTTTGGGATTCTAATTACACAAATATTCTGACATGTAAAATGAAGATCATAATGTGAATACGATATGACTTTTCAGATATGCTGATCATATAAAGCAAATGACATTTAATATCATGATTTACTCTGTCAGTATTTATCATTCCATTGTGTCATTCCGTTTAAAACAAATTGACTATCTAATTTTTTCTTAATTTTGGAAGATTTCCAGAAATGTTAACTTCAATGGTATTTACAAAGAAAACTTTAAAAACCATCCCATACTGATTTCCATCATTCCTATATTTATTCACATACCTGAGAAAGTTTAAACAAAGATTGATCTTTTGACCCCCCCATCTCCAACTCAAATACCTATATTGCTTTTTATTAAATAAGTATAAATCATTGTATTGACTCCACATATTTTTCCAGCCTCTTGGGAATAAAATGTGTCTTATCAAGTTATCCTCTCACTTTGTTCCCTTAGACCTACCACACATTTTATTCATCACACATTCATTTATCCTGTTAGAGATTTTTTTAGCACAGTGTGAGTGCTAAACACAGTAGTGGGCACTTGTAAAACAAAGATGACTCAAGCATACTCCTTCTTTTAATGTCTATATGTCTCTGAAGTATATAGGCTTTTATGAAAATAAGTAAAAGGAAATTAAAATTCACTGAAAGAGGTTCATGTGCATAATCTATTAAATCAAAGAGAAAAGAAACTCTAAATCTGGGAAAATTAGATGCTTTATAAGTAGAAATATTTCAATGAGATCTTACAAATTTCCCAGGTGATGAGAAGAAAGGTATACTTAAATAGTAAAAATCATGGGTAGGTGTGTGTGCATTTGACAATTATTGAGAATAAGATAGCAGGATGGAAGTGCAGAAGAAGAAAGATGAAGCATAATTTATAAAGAGCCTAACTGCTCAATGCTATGCATGAGAGAATACATTATTTAAAATATTTTATTATATTATTAATAATAAATCACTGAAACTGTTTAAGAAGGGATTGATTGGCAAAAATGGAAAATAATTGTATTGAAAATTATTATGTAGCTATTATAATACTTCACATGAGAAATGAAAAGTCTAATTTAATACTTTACAGAGGATAACAAATAATGTTGGTAGAATTCAATAACAGGGTGACAGATTTCATAACATTTGAAGTCCAGTTTGTAATGTTTAATTGATAAGACACAAAGAGGGATTCAAATGAGTATCATAATTTCTTGAGTAAAAGAACTCAACATTTGGTTGAGTGATCAAATAATGAAATGACTTGCAATGTGAAACTCAGTAATTAAGGAAATTAAAATATTTGATTGAGTCTATAGAAATTAATTTATTAGCTCAGTTTTCAGCATTACAAATTGTAAATTTGTTTGGCACATCCGTATGTCTCAAAATGTGAATCTCACATTTTAGAATGTCCTACAGGTTTCAATATTCATTTATTATATTAATGACTATGCAGTTAGTGAATGTTTACCACATGCTTGTCCTGTGATGAATTCAGTGTTGAACAAAGAAGATCTGTTCCCTCTGATAGCTTGTATTCCTTTAATAATAGAGAAAGGGAAAATAGCAACACATAATGAAACAATCAATGTGAATTCAGATAGTGGATGACACAATAAAGTAAATGAAAAATTTTAAGTGTTGTGCTAATAATTTTCTGGACAGTGTTCCATGTCTATATCTTATACCCTAAACAACTGCTGTGAGTATAACAATACACAATGTGTTGATTATCATTACTCTCCTATTGACTTGTTGTGAAACTCTGTTTTACTTTAATTCCTTACTTTTCTTCTGTTTAAAAAAATAAATAAAAAATAATAAAAAAATGAAAGGATGAGTTTATTTCAAGGTGGTCTCTCTATCAAAGTGTCCCTAGACTTGTGACCTAAATAACAAAGAGAAAAATAAGAATTTCCCAGATAGAAACAAATGCAGGTAGAAATATTCTTGAAATGCCAAGAAAAATAAAGACCAGTATGATACAATTTTAGGTAAAATGTGACCTTCCACTGTGTATTTTAATTCAGGTTTTCATGAAACAGATTAGAATTCAGAAAGTACCCAGGCGTGGTGGCGCATGCCTTTAATCTCAGCACTCGGGAGGCTGAGGTAGGAGGAGCGCTGTCAGTTTGAGGCCGGCTTGGGCTATAATGTGAGCTCAAGGCCAGCCTGAGCTACATAGTGCGACCCTGCCTCAAAAAACTAGGGCCGGGAGTTTGGCTGAGTGGTTTAAGCACCTGTCTGGCAGGCGTGAGGCTGTGAGTTCAATCCCCGGTGCCGGAAAAAAAAAAAAGAAAAGAAAAGAAAAGAAAAGAATTCAAAGTATAAAGTATATTAGAGAACTTATCTTAAAAAGTGCTGTGCAACAAAGGAAATCTACAAAGTAGAATTCTGCCAAGTAGAGAATTGAACTAAGGTAGTTGATGGGCAGGTTTGTGGCAAAGACAAAGCATCCGTCCCTTATATACACAGCATTAATGTGTACTTTCCCTTGGGTGAGCTGATTCTTTATGCCTGAAGCCAATTTGAGTTAAACACAAAATGGTGTGTTCTAAGAACCAATGCTTATGGAAGCTAAAGAGATAAGGACGTATTCTATGAACATGAAGCAACAAAGCATTCAGCACTGAAGATTTGGACCTCCATAAAGCAGTGGGATTTTGCATTTAGGACAAGTAGATCGTATATGAACATTTCAAGTACTTCTTTGTCGTAGTCTGTTTTAAAGTTTTTAGAAAGATGGTCCTGGATGCCATATATAGAAATTTCAGAAAACAGCAATGTGAAAGACAGAAGATGAATAAGGAATGAGATGCTTAACAATTGCGGTGAGTGATGACACTGACCAAGTCCTGGATAAAAGAAATATACAAGCAATAATTAGAAAATCAAAGCAGGAGCCAGAAGTGGTGGCACACACCTTTAATCCCAGCATTAGGGAGGCTGAGATAGGAGGAGCATTGTGAGTTCCAGGCTGGCTTGGTCTACAGCGTGAGCACAAGGCCAGCCTGAGCTACATAGTGCGACCCTATCTTGAAAAACTAGGGCCAGGGATTTGGCTCAGTGGCTTAAGTCCTGACTGGCCAGTGCAAGGTTATGAGTGTGATCCCCAGTGCCACAATAAATAAATAAATAAATAAATAAATAAATAAAATAATAATAAAAAAGGAAAATCAAAGCAGGAATGGGAAGTGGTTGAATTTTCTCAGACCATGCAGGTTAGTCAAACTACTTAAATCAAAACAGAAATTGAAAATAGAAGAGCAAAATGAGTTATAAAATAAACTAGACCAAAGTATAAAGTGAGTAGAATCATGTAAAAATTAGAAGTTTGATGCTTCAACAATGGAAGACCATATTAAATGCTACAGGAAAATCTACTTAGATCAAGGCAGGATTTTCTACTTATTGACTATATCCATCAGGAGATTCATGTGTGGTAAGTCGAAAAGACTGAAAATGAAATGAGAAGTGAAGAAAGGGAAAAAGAAAGCAATTAAGTAATTTCAAGGATGTTAAAATAGAAATGAGGTTAGGAAAGAGATTCTTCATTTGATTTGACTTTTAAAAGAGAGATATATTAACTGGATGCATGAAGCATGCCTGTGCACAAATAGATGTTGAAAATAGAGTGCATAGAGTTAAAAAATGTTGGGGTGAAGAGAGAGGGGCATAGTCTGCATAATCAACCCTCTCTCATAAAGATTAGTTTCTATTATATATATATGGAGATGTGAAAGTCTATTACATAAAAAGATCATATCAAATCAATCAATATCCTGTGATAAAAGACAAAATTGAAAAAAAAACACTCTGAAATGGTGGTATTATGCTATAAATTGTCAGTGGATTTTTCAAATTATTTAAGTGGACATTAAAGCTAATTTTGCCCATCTTATACTAAGATTTTCAAAAATGTATTTCTAAAGCATAAACCACAAGCAAACTAAAATATATGATCAACATCCTGGTGGAACTGGTAAGTATGGGGAAAGCCTCCTGCTATGTGTATCAGCTGTTTTGGTACCACACTTGTGAAAAATACTTAAGGAAATTGAAAATAATTGAAAATTCAGATTCTTTATTTGATAACTCTCTTTTCTGTTACTTCTTTTAAACCTTAACAATGGCTTTTCATAGACATAACACATATAAACTCAATAAGAAATAATAGCTTCTACATATAAATGTGCATCTATAATTATCACAGACACCGCATAATTTCATTGGAACTTAAAATAAATAGTAAATTCAGTGTATACTTGCAAGTCTTAGAGTATTCTCTCCGATTTATAAAATAAAATTGCAATAATATTTGTGTATTATATTTAAAGGCCCATCATGTAGTTATATGAAAGATATGGACTCACCATAAAATAGTTGGTTTTTTTAAATTTTTAACTTTTTAGTAGTCTTTTATTATTAGACATGCAGCATATTAAATGCTGTATGTTCAACTATTATAAACATAAAAATTGATTCAGAAGAGTCTACACAAATGAGAGAAAGTGTATTAATGTGCTTTTGCTCTGATAACCTTTAGTGACCTATTAAAATCGACTGAAAAGTCCACATTTTTTTCTTCCAATAACTTATAAGGTTTAAGAACAGTTTATATTATATAACATCTAACATAAAGACAACCTAATTATATAAGATTTTCTATTATCACCTAGTATAAATGAATGTTAAAATGCATGGAAGAGTGACAGAAATACCATTTTAAATTCTATTTTGGTATTATAATAGAGATAATATGCTGCAATTTAGTTTAATGATTTGCAATTAAGAAACTGTTTCAAGAGTTGCATGTGATTTTTTAATTATTAGTTATTAGTTGCTCCTGCATAAGTATATTTAAAATCACATTTTTGGGCCATAGTAAATGAT
>RJWM01048125.1:0-11628 GCA_004363535.1 Dasyprocta punctata | reverse complement strand
TTTTTTTTTTTTGTGGCACCAAGGATTGAACTCACAACCTCGCGCCTGCCAGGGCAGGCACTTAAGGCACTGAGCCAAACTCCGGGCCTTGGTTTTTCGAGGCAGGGTCGCACTACGTAGCTCAGGCCAGCCTTGCGCTCACGTTGTAGCCCAAGCCGGCCTCAAACTCACAACGCTCCGCCTACCTCAGCCTCCCGAGTGCTGGGATTAAAGGCGTGCACCACCACGCCCGGCTGGGGGACTCTCTTCTGTCTTGTCTTCGAAGCCCAATATGGTTCTCTCTGTTTTGCTTTACTCTGATCATTATTATAATTAATAATAATAAAAAAAACAATAGTTATTAGTTTCATGTGTTTGTGTTTCTTTGTAAAGTGCCAAAATAATACCTTCATTTGCATACTTACGTTTTTGTATTTACACAAAAATTCAAGCTCAGAGCTCTGCAAATAAAGTCCCCATAGTGGTAGGTACTCTTAAGTACCATCTTAAACATGGCGCTAAAGCTATAGTCTTCCTTTGACTAGAGTGTTCTCAAAGTTGTTCCATAAAATAGAAAAATCTGGAAATGCTTGCTCAAAACCACGTTTTGCAACTAGCCCCTCACAACACTTGGTGAATCAGAATCATTGAGCTGGGACCCAGAAATCTACATTAACAAGTAAGCACCCCAGATCTTTCCTTCCCCTGGAGAAGTGTGAGGCCCAGGAAGCAGGGCAGTGGATGGGGTGCCCCCTGTCATCACCGAGGGCCCAGGCGGTGGTGAACACGCTGTTTTCCACTAATAAGAGGAGAGTGAGTGCCACCTAGTGCCTTATTTTAGAACGCAAAGCTGAGGTTTCTTTGAGTCTTCGTCAGTCCTGTAATTGAATTCACCATGAAAAATGAATCAATCCTAAATTATGTATGCAAATAGTAGAAATCACTAATGGTAAGAAACATAAAAATAGAACTTATTTAACTAGAAGAAAACTTTCAAAGTTAAAGTGTCTTTGGAGCTGTATCTGGTAAGTCCTATAATTTCAAGGTACTGCTACCACAGTAAAGGAAAATGCAAACCTTTATCCACTGGCCTGGGCCCCCAGTGAAAGGAGAAACAGAACCACTGAATTTCCTAAAATACTGCGATGAAACCATAGGCTGCTGTGGTCACCTCTGCCACACCCTCCCCCATTCCAAGAGAAAATCAAGTGAAATCAGGACAAACTTGCTTCTCCTGTAACACTCTAACTCAACTCTAGTGCCCAAACTGCCATCAGCAGGACTGTTAACAGTTCCTTCAAAAGGTTTTCCAAACAGCCTTGCGAATTACAGTGTGTTACTATGTTTAAAGCCAATTTCTCCTTCCAAATTGCAAATGTATACAAATGTGCCCAGAGGCTTCAAAAGAGATGGGCAAAGCCTGATAAATATTCATATAAAATGCACAGTTATACATCACATTTCAATAATTCAATGACCAATCATAAAAAGTATTTGTCTTACATTTTTATTTTTAAAAATAAACGGCAAAATACAGACACTGTGCTGTGTGGACTCCCGTCACAGGGCGTGGATGATGGTCCGGTTGCGAAGCTGCTGAACGTACTCCTTGGCGTGCTCCACAGCTGTCTTTGGCGGCTCAGGCAGGGGCGGGGGGCCTTCCACCAACTTCACAAAATAATGGCAATAAACCTTCTCCATGATCCCAAAGCGACCTCTCCCGTGGTAGCGAATGCCTTTCTGGCACTGGCCCCGCCCCGAGTGGGACCTGGCTACAGCGGGAAGAAAAAGAAAGATGAGAGGAAATAGCCGTTATCCTTGACTGCTTGGTCAGTGGAGCAGTTTCTGTCCTTTCCCCAACGGGTCTGAAGACCACGGGAGCTCACTGTGCCCTGGAGCAGGCCCATCTCAAAACAAGCAGCCTGAGTGCTATGAACCAGGTCCTGTTTCAGGAGAGAAGAGAGGGCCCGAGCCTGGTAAGGCTCTGCCTCCGTGCAGCTGACATCCGAGAGGGGAAAGGCAGAAAATGCAACGATCTCAGTTAGTCACAAGCACTAGGAATAAAGTGAATCAGAGTGCTGTGCTGGAAACTGAAAGGGTGGTGGGGCAACTGCATACTGGGGGTGTCCACTGGCCTCCAGGAGGAACAGACATTTGATCCAAGGCCAGAACATGTCATCCATGCAATTTAGGGACAAGCATCCAGGCAGTGGGAACAGCAAGGACATCCCTGAGGTAGAAAAGTAAGTGGTTTGCTTTAGGAAAAGGGACCACGACGGTGTGAGTAGTACAAACCGCAGAAAGAGGTCAGAAGTGAGGATGGAGAATAGATTATCGGGCCCTGTAGGTTACAGGAAAGAGTTCTGATTCCATTCTAATCTTGAGGATGAGCCACTTGAGCCCACAGTTCCCAAACACTGCTCTCGGTGTTTAAAATCCAATTCGGAGAGCCCTCCTCTCTGGGGATTTCAACTCAGCGTGCTGGAGGTGGGCCCTGGGAATGTAACCCGAGAGGGTCATCCCCCGGGAGACTCCGAGGCAAGGCCAGGTTCAGGAGCCCTCAGTTCCCCTCCCACCTGTGCACAGCAAAGCCCAACCTAGGAAGCACGAAGAAACCTTTTTAAAAGTACATGAGAAAGCACTCGGGAGGCTGAAGTAGAAGCGTTGTGAGTTCGAGGCCAGCTTGGACTACAACGCGAGCACAAGGCCAGCCTGAGCTACATAGTGCGACCCTGCCTCAAAAAAACTAGGGCCGAGAGTTTGGCTCAGCGGCTTAAGTGCCTGCCCTGGCAGGCGCGAGGTTGTGAGTTCAATCCCCGGTGCTGGAAAAAAAAAAAAAAAAGTACATGAAAAACCTGATCAACTCTTCCCCAACAGTGAATAGAAACAGTAGCCACCTACTATTTTCTGGATGTATTTAGTTACTTTTTGAGTTAATAAGTCTTTTAAAAAGGTAAAATGTATACACTGCATATCAAACTAATCCATTTCAGTACTCACCATTCTTACATTCATATGGTAACATAACTTTATAAATACCCGGATTGTTGTGCAATACAAGCTTAACAACTCCGTCATGACGATGCAGGGCCATGAAGTGGGCTTCTGCAGATGCAGCCTCCTGGCCCCTGAGGAGGAAGCTAAGGAACCAAGGCGCCCGGCAAAGTGGCGGGGGTCTCAGTAAGATAAGGGGAGCGCCAGTGCCCCTGCACCAACTCCATCTACCCAGCACTACGGAAACGAACTGGAGAATTTCCAAAGAGAAAGCAGCACTATACAAATCACTCCACCATGAAGCACCGCTAGGGTCACTGGATCAACGTGCTGGAAGGAAGCCTACAAGAACGGTGAGACTAAGAAGAGAGTGGGAAACTTCTTTGTTTTTTGTTTTGTTTTGTTTTGTTTTGTTTTGCGGCACCGGGGATTGAACTCACAACCTCGCTCCTGCCAGACAGGCGCTTAAGTCACTGAGCCAAACTCCTGGCCCTGGTTTTTTGAGGCAGGGTCGCACTGTGTAGCTCAGGCCGGCCTTGCGCTCGCGTTGTAGCCCAAGCCGGCCTCGAACTCACAATGCTCCTCCTACTTCAGCCTCCCGAGCGCACTTCTTTGTTTTTTTTTTTTTTGTTTGTTTGTGTTTTTGCTTTTTTTTTTATTGTTGTTGTTGTTGTCGTTGTCGTTGTTGTTGTTGTAGCACCAGGTATCAAACTCACAACCTCATGCCTGTCAGGTAGGGGCTTAAGCCACTGAGCCAAACTCCCGGCCTGAGAGTGGAAAACTTCTTTAAAAGCATTTAACAAACACAATGGCTGCTTCTATCTGAAACTGCTACTCCACTCAAATCGAAGTTCCAATCTGGAAATACTCTGATACAGGAATATTACTCTAGTGAAGGAGTATTAAAGCTAACAAACTGCCGGACATGGTGGCTGTCTCAGTTACATTTCTCTCGTTGTTGAGACACAATACGTGACGCCCAAAGTGAAGCAAGGAAAGGTTTATTTAGCTTATAGCTTTTTGGAGGTCTCAGTCCATACTCAGCTGGCTCCAAGGCAGGGTGGCATGGCCGAGGGGCAACTGTTCATCTTGGCCACGAGCGACAAGGGTGAAAGGGCTTAGAGAGAAAACATTCCTCCTTCCCGCCCTTACATTGTATGCCAGCTTCCCACTCCTGAGCAGGTGCAGTACTTACACTGCCAATCCCAGCACCAGACAATGAACCAATCACAAATGCTACATTCAGCCACCTCCACGACTGCATGAGGCTTGCGGTGGGGTGGGGGGGATCTGAACACAAACCATAACAGTGGCACACACCCGTAATCTGAGCATTTGGGAGGCTTAGGCAGGAGGATCGCTGTAAGTTCGAGGTCAGCTTGGGCTACAAAGTGAGTTCAAGGCCTAGTTGAACTACATAGCGAGACTCTGCCTCAAAAACAAAAACAACAAAAAACTAACAAACCCTTCGACACTATATAACCTACCAAAACACAATGAGCAGCCCTAACCAGGTTGACTTTAATTCCGATTTTCATTCCAACTGTTACACTGTGGTCTGATGGCCTCCACTTAAGCCTCAGGTAATCATGGATGGGGCTGAGTCTGGCGTTTGTGATTGGTTTGTTGCCTAGCACTGGGGTTGGGGATGAAAGTGTTGCACCCACCCAGGGGTGGAGCAGTCATACAGTGTAAGGGTGGGAAGAAGGCATGTCTTCACTCTCTTGCAGGTTCGTACCTTGCTGTTTGTGGCCAAAATGAATGGCGGCCCCACCACACCACAATGCCTTGGAGCCAACTGAGTATGGACTGGAATCCCCAAGAACTGTAAGAAATAAACCTTTCCTTCCCTAGTTTTGGGCATCAGGTATTTTGTCTCAGCAATGAGAGACACGTAACTGAGACACCATCTCTCCCAAAATACAAACTATGGAGATCTACAGAGAAGCAGAAGATCAATACCTGGTAAACGCCAGTCACGACCTCAGCCTTAAGAGAGCACCTGCCTGTCTTACAGTATATAACGCCATCCTCTTTTATGTCAAAACCAAACATTAATTCCTCTGAAACAACACACTCTGTCATGCTGTAATGGGAAACCCAACACAGCAATGCCCATGGTGTGAAAAGGTCAATCCTAGCTTGGGGAGGTGGTAGATACTGACGTTTCAGGAGGTGAAGCCTAACGGGGTGGAGGGGTATGGGTGATGGAGGGTGTGCCCCGCATGGGGACTGTGGGACCCAGGTCTCTCTGTACTTTCCAACCACGAGGTGAATGATGCTGTCACCACAATGGGCTGCCTCAGCACTAGCCCAGAAAGCAGCAGAGTGAGTTAACCATGGACTCAGACCTCCAAAACTGTGAGCCAAAACACACCTCCTCTCTCGACAGGTTTAACTATCTCATGGAAAGCTGACTAACAGAGCGCTCCAAGGTAGGAGTGGAAGGAGTATAGCTTTCAAACTGGCTGCTGGTCTCACATCTGCCAAGCTCTCCTCCCCCAATCCTGTATGTTAGGGGTTGCAGACTGCTTTTGTATGTGGAAACACTGCAATTAAAGTGACGCAATACACAGAAGCCCACCCTATAAGAATGCTGTTGTGTGAATCTCTCCCCATTGAAACAGATGAGGGAAGATTCCTAACTGTGCCACCCCTCACTCAAAAGATGCTTCAGAGTTCCTGCTGGACACCCAGTTCTCTCTGGGGCTCCGACGGCACAGTGATGACTCAGACACCATGGACCCCACCAGAAGGCCCCAGAGAGCACAATTCTAAAACTACTGCTTACAGTTAGCAGTCATAACCACTTCCTAAAGAACATAAATCTCTTGCCCCAAAACTTCCTGTGGCCCCTCCTCTCAATACCAAATGTGAAAACTTGCCATGTTCAGTTCTTTAGAAGCTAAGCCCCACCTGGCCCCCCAATTTTATTTGCTCTGCATCCCTCATACTATACTGCTTACTGTAGCACACAACTACAGTTCCTTGTAATTTATGTGCCTCTGTGCATATGCTTTCTCCAATTTGAAAATCTGTTCTCCTGGATATTCCTCCATATCCCCAAAAGCCTGCACTCAACAGCCAAATTTTCCTAGAAAATCTCCACAACTATTCTAACCCACACTGATCTTTTCTACTTCAATAATACCATTTAGGGCCAGGGATCTTAGCTCAGTGGCATAAGCACCTGCCTGGCGAGCACAAGGTCCTGAGTTTGATTCCCGGTATTCAAAAAAAAAAAAAAAAAGTTTATCTGTATTACTCTTTATTTTGATGCCAGATCATATGCTAGTTTTGTAGGTACTAATATTTCATCTATAAAAGTCACTTTCTCAACCAAACTTATTTTCACATTGCCCCATAAGTTCATGATGCACAAGGAAAAGAAATAATCTTCAAAATGTTCCTCTGCTAATTAGTATTATTTTTTAATAGAGGAACTGGTGAAAATTTATTCAAATTATGACACATTTCAAAGTTTTCCAAATGAATATAATAGTAATGATGCACATGGTTTTGGTTCAACTTACAGTTTATGTATCCTTCCAAAGGAATACTACTATCAGAGAACAAAACTACATGTGCTAGATGTTTTAAAATGACAGAAAAGCTATACCATCACCTAATAATAGTGGTATACATCCTGAAGGTAATTAAATACATTTTGAATGAAAGAAAACACCAAAATACCACAAAAACAGAAATGACCTATTCGCTAAAGATAATTCCCAAAAAGCAGCATGAATTTAAAATACTGCCCATGCTTCTCATTACTGTCATCTAGGTAAACGGGAATCCTGACAGGGCAGCATGAGAGGCCTCCCATCACTTCACCACTGCAGCCCGGGAGACTAACGTACAAAGGTGGTCAGTCGCGTCCCCTAAACTGAATTATTTTAAATGCTGTGAATCGCTAAGCAGTAACATTGTCCATTTGTTAAGGTCTATTCACAGCGTCATTAATTATCATTGTAAGTTTAAAAGGAAAATAAACTTTCCAATCTGTAGTCATCCAATACCAGGTATTAGCCTTAGACTGATGGCAGACATTTGAAGAAATTACCAAATACAAGAACATATGCTACCAAAACAAAATTTCCTTTAAAATGCCTGCACTTATTTCAGGATGCTAAAAGAGTCATTGCTAAACCAAAACGGAAGCCAACAAGTAACCAGTGTTTCAAATCTCTAACAGAAGTCTACAGACTGAGCTAGGGTGGCGGTGCACACCTGTAATCCCAGCACTCAGGAGGCTGAGGCAGGAGGATCGTTGCAAGTTTGAGACCAGCCTGGGCTACAAAATGAGTTTAGGGCCAGCCTGAGCTGCATAGTGAGACCCCGCCTCAAAAAGAAAAAAAAAAAAAAAAAAAGTCTGTGGACTGAAAAAACAAGGCCTTTCGAATGATGAAATGAGATAAACCAGCAGCCCACGATTTGGAAGAATCACTACAGTACCCATTGACAAAAGCTTCCCAGGCTGACCCCTCAGATTCCAAGCCAGTGGGTCTCTGGTAACGCCGGGAAATGTTTTAATAAGAATGCCATATGACTCTTATTAAAGAAATTTGCCAAATATAGAGATAAATAGCATGTCATGCTAAGATACGTCACCTGCCTGAAGTTATTCACCTCGCCATTATGGCCTTTATGGCTATTATGGAATTGGGCATCAAAATACTTCACACATGAAAAGCTTTTTGGTTTTGTTGTTGCTCTTGCGATACTGGGATTGAACCGGGGTCCTTTGCACTGACCTATAAATCCAATCTCTTTTTTAAAAACTTTTTAATTTTAAAAAAATGTCACCGAGTCACTAAACTGCCCAGGTTGGGCGTGAACTTGTGACCCCCATCCCTCACCCTCCCAGAGTACTGGTGTGATGGGTGCGTAGCTGCGCTCCTAACTTACGAGAAAAGTTTTTAAAATCACAGGACAAATCCAAACTATCAGCTCTACTTAAAAAAAGCAATTCTTACACAGACTAGATAACAAGAGCAGGTGGGGCAGATTTGTCCGCAGGAAAGTGAACCCAGAGCTCTGAGCTGAAGGCTCATCCATGGAGCACTGGTTAACCACAGTTTTGTTTAATGGCAGCAATGGACTCTGCTCCTTCGTTTGGGAGGATGGAATTAAATTCCTCATCAGTCTCTCTTCAATCACTGAAAAGGATTAAAAGACAATTTTTGAAAATGATTTAAAGACAAACCTAGTTTCATTTGTATCTGAATCCAATTACAAAGTCTATCAGCTAAGAACCCCACGTTCCTATCAAACTGAATAAAACTAATTAAATTAGATTTGATGGTAGGAATCACAGAGGAGGAAAGGTCACTCGGAGGTTTTAACTAAATGGTCCTGCTCCTTACCCATTTCCTTCCTCTCAGTGATTCTGGGCCCTCCCCAGAATTACCTATTCACGCTACTGCCAGAAGCGGGGAAATGCCTGTACTAAACTACTGCGGCCTTCTATCTTCTAAGTTGCCAATCTGTGCACATATCAGAATAAAATTACACAGATTCAGCTTTAAAGATACAGTACTTCAATTGAAAATCCTAACTAATGGGGGCAACTTGAGACTATACTCATAAGTGAAATAAATCAGACTCACATTTGTAAATATCATATTGTCTCCCTAGTGTAAAAAATACACAATAAAAAACTGAAAGAGCAGATCCAAAATGTACAACACATATTATAATAATGAAAGAGAAAGAAAGTGCTCAAAAGGAAAGAATAACTGGGATGGGGAAAGGAGAAATGGAAGAAAGGAAAAGATTATATGTATGTAGGTATACACATATAACTGTGTATGCGTTAGTATGCAAGATACAAAACTATACTACTAATCTGTTAGTTCATCAAAAAGAACAGTTTGTGCTGTCATTGTTTGTTTGATCATTTTTTATGCCTAGATCGTGTAAGCTGAACAACTGCTTCTAAGATAACAATATGCAATATATTAACTAGTGTTGATTTCTTACTGTTTTTTTAATTCTGTATTATTTCTGTCCTTTTTTCTGTTTTGCTTTAAAAAAAAATCATAACTGATTTGAGTTTCAGAAGGCAGTATGTTTGCTTGCACCAATGCCAAGCAAGTTGAGGCGAGATTTTAAGTTAACCAGAATTAATACCACCAGAAAGACAGAAGTTATATGACAAAGTAAAATTTAGATTTTTTTTTTTACTTTGATTGTGGAAAAATTAAAAAATACAACTAATTCCCCCTGCAATGTTTCAGCCCTTTCTCCTTTATTTGGAAGAAAAGCAGCTTCCCAGACCTGAAATTTCAAATATTTTTAGCTAAAACAATCCCTTGAGGGCCGGGAGTTTGGCTCAGTGACTTAAGCACCTGTCTGGCAGGTGCAAGGTTGTGAGTTCGATCCCTGGTGCTGCAAAAATAAATAAATAAATAAAATTTTTAAAAAATAAAATAAAACAGTTCCTTGATATGCAGGCTCTGAGAGACTGAGAAAGCGTTGCTTCAACCTCAACATGTTTGTTTGAATATAAAACCGCTGAGCTTGGGAGTAACAATAAGGGCGGCTACTGGTGCCCTTCACTGTGGTGTGGGGAGGGAGGAAGCGGGCTCTGCCATGAAAGCTGTTCTGCTCCTAGGCGAGGAGCGGCGTGAAGGTCTGCGGCACGAACCCCATGTGTGTGGACAGCACGTCCCACTCCCCACAGCATTTCACCAACATGGAACAAGCATACAGCAGCAGAGCTAGTGCTTCACAGTGTGGTCAGAAATGGGAACGAACACATGGGGGTCACCTGCCTGGGCCTTCCGGGCCACTGGTTTGGTTTTTTTTTTTTTTTTTCCTTTCTTTGTCTCTCTCTCTCTCTCTTTTTTGAAACGGGGTTTTACTATGTAGTTCAAGCTGGCCTTGAGCTCACTTTGTAGCTCAGGCTGGCCTTGAACGTACAGTAATCCTCCTGCCTCAGCCTCCTGAGTGCTGGGATTACAGGCGTGTGCCAACACGCCCAGCTACGCCACTGGCTTTTACAATTCGACGGTTCCTCCATTCTGATAATTATGTGAAATCACAGGACACCTCTGTGGTTTAGGCATCTGGCTTGGCATATTATATATAAAATAAAGATATTTAAGTTCACATGTAATCTTTTACTTCCTTCCAGTATATATTTATTTTTCCTTTAAGTCAGTTATGTTCCTTCTTAGTTTTATTAAAGGACCAGTCTATACACAAGTCCTAGAATCCATTATTTAATAATTATTGGCAGGAGATTTCATGATCTTAGTGTCATTACAGAACAGATAAGAATAAAATAGTACAGACACTATTACTTATGACACAGTCACACTGATAAATTTATAGTTGAAGAATAAGCTGTTATCAGCAAATTGCACTGTCAAACCCGGACCTAAGTAGTTAGATATAAAGAATTTTGTCAGGTAAAAAACATGGCATTGAACAACATTTCCAATGCTAAGAATATTAAAAAACATACCTACATACAAATTAGATCTGAATTCCACATTGTGGTATTTCACTGCCATATCTTGTGCTTGTAAGAGAACCTTAAAGAAAAGAAAAACATTTTCACATCTAATTCTGAACTGAACAGAATTAAATTTCTCATCTCTTATTATTTCTGCTAATCACATGCCCCATTTTACCATCTTTTTTTTTTTTTTTTTTTTTTTTGGTATTGGGAATTGAACTCACAACCTTGCACTTGCCAAGCAGGCGCTGTGCCACTGAGTTATATCCCTGGACTTACCATCATTTTTAAAAGGAGAAAATCAAATGATAAAAGTACTAAACAAAGGATGCAACAAGCTTTCCTTTCTCAGACAAGACCAGCTAGGGCAGGGGAGGAGTCCACCTGCTGCATCCTAAATGGTGTGGTGAGCTGCAAGGTGGCAGTGGGGGATGGGGGGCAGTACATCTCCCCTCACCTCTCTGGGTCAGGGGCTTGTCAAAAAGTTCAAGACACTCAAGAGTCAAATCGTGCTGGAAAGTCTTAAACTTTAGATCCAAGTTACCATTAACAACCTCAGTAAAGTAGAAAATATCAAACCCGATAATTTCCTTTAAGAACCTAAAATTATTAAATTTACTCTCCATGGACATTTTGAATTAACTTCCTCCAGAACACACTTTTAAAAGTAAGACAACTGGCTTGAGAAATAAAAGAAACCAGAGGTTACATCTTTAGATATGAAGATAAAAGGTACAAGGCTGAACATACAACAGATACCTAGCAAGAACTGACTTTAGAGTGCCTGCCTAGCAAGCTTGAGGTCCTGAGTTCGATTCCCAGTACCAAAAAAAAAAAAGAAAGAAAGAAAAGAAAAGAAAAAAGAATTGACTTTAGAGCAGGGTATGATGCTACATACATGCCTGCAATCCACTCAGCACTCTGGGAAGCTGAGGCAGAAGGATCTCAAGACTAAGCCCAGCCTGGGCTACTTAGCAATTTGGTAAGACCTTGTGTCAAAATAATAAAAATTAAAAAGGGCTGGGGATGTTGCTCAGTGTGAAGGCCTTGTATTCAATCTCCAGTACCATGGGGGTGGGGCAGACTTAGGTAAGAATTAACTAAAGATACAAAAAATAATGCTGAAATTTCTAGACAATAAAGGACAACAGTCAACAAAACTTTTTTTAAAAAGGCACATTTATGTG
>RJWM01048124.1:0-11617 GCA_004363535.1 Dasyprocta punctata | reverse complement strand
GAACATTAAATGAATTTTGTGCTACAAAAGTGATTTCTAGCATTATTATCTTATTATAATTATATCCTAAACAGATGCACCAATTTTATAATTGTGACATCTACCATACGTATATATTGTGTCATTTGATTAGGACTTATTTTTTTATCTCAAACCAAATGATCACATAATTTTTATCATTGCAACACATTGAAATTTCACTTCCTTCATTCAGTAATGTTATGTGGAGCACTTAAGAGCCAATCACTATTAGCTAATCACTATTACAATAAAAATAAATATCATTTTATTTTCCTCATAAAATGCAAATGATTTCTACTTAATGTGACCTTTTCCTATAACCCTTAGCAAGGGTGCCTCCATTAATATTGAAGGAAAAATCCATTTCAAAACATCTAATAAAAATTAAACCCTTTTTTTCTTAATTTAGAATAGATGTCAGAGTAATGCTATGGATTAAATAAAAGTAAGAGATTCTAAACATTTTTATTGTGAAAAACTACTTAAAAGATTGAATTGTATTTCTGCATTTAGAAGCTTATTGGTGGTTTTGGTAAAAGAACTTTAAAAGAATTAGGAAAATGGAAAGTGACCAAGTAACCCAAGTTCTTTAATAAGGAGTTACAAACCAAGATTATATTGATTAACAAATCTCTAAAAGTTTGGGTATCAAAAAAACAAAACAATATGCCTGTAATACCATCTACCCAGGAGATTGAAGCAGGATTGCAAATTCAAGACCATGATACCAACCTGGGTTACTTAGTAAGATCCTGTCTCAAAGCAAAGAAATAAAGTAAAATAAAATAAAAATAAATCAAAAAATCGTGTTGACAATGTGGATTAATAACAGAGTGAGCACTCACGGTTAAATACCCAATATATGGTGTGGGGATGGGGGAGTTGGAGATAGCGAGAGAGAACTGGGAGAACACACTGCGAACATTGTGGTCAGTTCTATGAAAACGCATAATGTGTGTGTGAGAGAGAGAGAGACAGAGAGAGAGAGAGAGGAGAGAATAAAAGGAAGCAAACATTTATATTATTAATATCTCTAAATTTCAGTACCTTAAGACAAAATTATGGTCCTCTTATCCTAAAATTTTAGTCCTCCTACCATAAAATTAAATGGTTATACATACAAATAGATGATACAAATACAGATACAGATACAGATACAGATACAGATACAGATACAGATACAGATAGATAGAGATGTTGTCTTGTTTTCAGACATGCATATCCCATGATTGCTGGCACCCAGAGTGAAAAGAAGGGTGAATTCTTTGCTGTAAATAATTTTCATCTGATAATGTAACACATGACTAGCTAATCAGAGATATCCTGAAGTAAAGAGGAACCATGGAAAAGTGAAAAAATGCAATCATTTTTTAAACAAAGTAGAATGTTTTATTTCGGGGAAAGTTTTGTAACTCTCTGCCAAATACTTAAATTTTCAATTACTTGAAATCAGTTATTGTATAGAAGCCTAAAATTGTTCCAATTTTAACAAAAATAAGTGATAATTTTAGTTAATCATGAGATGATTTGAAAATTTCATGAAGATTAATAAATAATTTATGTTCATTTATTATTTTTATTTACTGAAAGAAAATGGATAATCATTTAATTCCACCTTACCTTGATTAATACTGTCTGAAATAAAAAGGGGAGATGGAGGTAAATTGTAACTCTCATAAATAATGTTTGAGTTAACAGTTTTACCTTTTAAAAATGTTTGCTCATTTGAATATTAAGTATTTGAATATTCTGTACTTAATTTTAAATATAAGCACATTTAATGATTTAAAATAGAAAAACTCTTTTTGTGCTAAAGGTATAGATTTTAATTTACTTTTAACTAGATTTTTATGAAATGTAAATAAAACACTCATTTTTGCTAGCTTCCAAAACCTGGAACTTTCATAACATTCATTAAATATTGCTTTTGAAAGACTTGCTATTTTTACTTAGTCACATTATGATTTGAAAAAGAATTCATATAGAAATAAAACGTGATTTGATAATGGTTGAAAGGAAACTTCGCTTAATAATTTTAGTATAGTGCCTTAGCCCATTTAGGTTGCTAAAATAGTCATAGATAAGGTAGCTATTTTTATCTTTTTAATTAATTTTATTAGTACACTTTTGACATACATAATGATCACATTCAATATAGGGAATTTGTACCTGGACATGATATATCTTAATGCATTTTCCTCCATTTCTCTTCCTTCCCTTCTCCCTTTACAAAATAATGTTTCTATTGTTTTCCTTTAATTGTTTTCTTTATCCCTATTCCCTCCCTTTTCTTCCCCTCCCTGCTCCTGTGTTCCACTTCCCATTTGTATTTTCTTCCTTCTTCACAAGATCTATCATTCATTGTGGTCCTTATTTATTCTTCAGGTTTCTCACATAAAAGAAATAATGTGATATTAAACATGTGTGTCTGATTTATTTCATAATATTCATTTTAAAACTATATTCTCAAGGTGCATCCATTTATCTAAAAATTACACTTTGTGGTAGAGCAGTATTCATATATATCACATTTTCTTTATCCATACATCCATTGATGAGCATTTGAGCTGTTTCCAAAACTTAGCTATTAGAAATTATACAGCTATAAGTATCAGTGTGCAAATATCATTGTGGTATGATGCTTTAAAATCTTTCAGAAGGATACCTAGAAGGGGAATAGCTGAGTAAAATAGAACCTCTAGTTTTAGTTTTTTGAAGAATCTGCATACTGACTTAAGTAGTGGTTTTACCAATTCACACTCCTTCCCCCACAGCCCTGCTGGCATTTACTGTTGATTGATCTAATTGCCATTCTTTCTCAAGTGAGATGGAATCTCAGTGTTGCTTTCATTTGCATTTCTAAAGTGACCAGCGATGATGATCATTTCTTCATATATTTATATTCTGATTGTACTTCTTCATCTGAGAAATGTCTATTCATTTCAGATGCTGATTTTTTGGATTGGCCTTTAAATTGGTGGTGGTGGGGGTTCTGTTATTTTTTGAGTTCTTTATATATTCTAGATATTAGTCTTTTAACTGAGGAATAATTGATGAAATTTTTCCCCATTCTGAGGGTTGTCTTTTCACTCTATCAATGGTTTCTTTTGATGTACAAAAGCTGTTTAATTTGTTATGATCCTAGTTGTTGATTCTTTATCTCAGTCTGACAAAAAGCCATCTATGACAAACCAACAGCCAGCATAATACTAAATGGTCCAAAACTGAAAGCTTTCACTCTAAAATCTGGAAGAAGATAAGGATTCCCACTCTCTTTATTCAAAATAATTCTGGAAACATAAACTAGACCAATTAGACAAGAAATAGAAATGAAAGGAATAAGGATAATAAAGGAAGAAGTTAGATTATCATTACTTGCAGATGAAATGGTACTTGACATAGAAAACCCCCAAAACTCCACCAAAAGACCACTAGATTTAATAATAAAGTCAACACTCAAAAATCAATAGCATTCCCATACACAAATAACAAATTCACTGAGATAGAAACTAGAAAAACAACACATTTTTACAATAGTATTAAGAAAAACAAAATACTTAGCAATCTCTTTAACAAAGGAAATAAAGATGTTTACATTGAAAAATACAGCACTGTGAAACAGCAGATCAGAGAGGGTATTATAAAATAGAAAGACATCCTTGTTCTTGGATAGGCAGAACCAGTATACTGAAAATGGCCATACTTCCAAAACTGTTATACAGATTTAATGTACTCCCGATGAATATACCAACAGCCTATCTCACAGAACAAGACAAAACAATCCTAAAATTCATTTGGAAGTAGAAGAAACCTAGAACAGCAAAAGCAATTCTGGGCATTGAGGAAGGAGTTGTTACAATCCCTGACTTGAAGTTATACTAAAACCAGTAGGGTACTGGCAAAAAACCAAAACAACAACAACAACAACAACAAAAATAAAACAAAACAAACAAACAAACAAAAACAGACCCCAGGATCAAAGCAACAGAAAAGATCGTGCAGAAACGATTCCAAACACACTCAGGTACCTTGTCTTTGACAAAGGAACCAAACACCTTCACTGGATAGAAGATAGCCTCTTTAATAAATGGTACTGGGAAGGCCGGCTTTCCACATGCCAAAGATTAAACCCAGGGTAGCTATTTAAAAGGTCACAATCACAGTCTACTCGAATTCCCAAAGGCCCTGCCACTTAGTGCTTTAATTTTGAGGTGCCATCGACCAAAGATTTCAATATGTGGATTTTGGGCAGATACAAATATTCAGAACATAGCATGTGACAAAAAATTGTCTCCTTTTGCCATACTACCTCAATAAAACAAATAATGAAAAAATTCTATTTTTAAAATAATGAACTTCATCCACGTAATCCTTTATTTAAACAGCAAATCTTTGCTTGGTAAATAATAAATTAGTCCCTTAGCAAAATCCGTTGTCCCCAACAAGTAGCGTGTAAAGTAAAATGCAAAATAGAGTGTGAATTAAACTTTATTTTATGGAGAAACTAGTTCTGTTGTAAGCATTATATGAACTTCACAATCCATAAAACAGAATTATTTTAATGAACATAAATAATGCTTTCAAATTCTCATAAAAGTATTCCTTTAGAACTAATTGATACAGTTATTTTTCTAAGATATGTTTTTATTTGTAGTAAAGTCCATAATAATGAGTATTTTTTTCATTTTTAAATTGCAATTATGTTCTGGGTACTTTTGAGACCGCATTATGGTCGTACTTCTGATGTATATGCAAAAGTGGACATCATAAAGTCTCATATAATGTCAAGTTCAGGAAATTTAATTTCACAGATATTTTGATTTTTGTTGCAGTTATAATGAAATTGTCAAAAAAATCTGCTAAAAATATAGTGGCATAATTATCTCAGTCAGTGAGTCTGCATTATTATTTTCTCCCTTCCATTCTGCATTTCATTTTTGTTCATTCTAAATAAAACAAATTCAGGTTGCTGATTAATGAACTCAGCTAGCTGCCTGCATCCAATTTTGTTCAATTTCTCCATCTTGACTATGTTTAAGATTTCTATTTAATTTTAAATGTCACTTTTTTTTAGAAATTCCTTTTTTATCTCATTTCCATTTTGGTCAGAGTTAATTACCTATTTTTGGCAATAACTTTAAGCATCTTCACAAGTTACTATATCAAAGATAGAAACTAAGTTCTCATATTTTTCTATTGTGTATTTTTTCTCATTAACTAAAGAATATATAGTGTTTCAAAAGTAGTGATTAAAACTTATTTAAATTTTAAAATGTCATTGTAAATTTTAAATTTTGATATGCACAAACTAACTATAAATACATTTTAATGATGAAAAATCTATCAACATAAGAAAAGGAGTCTACTAATAGGATGTGTAGTACTCAGTGTATTTAAGTGATTTTACTACATTGTTTTGCCTTCATGTTCATAGGTGAAAGTCACAAGAAGTCTTTCTTCCAATGAATCATCATTTGTAAGAACAGACTGCTTGTGCCAGCCTTATGCACAATGAGTTAATCACAAATACCATTACCTGATTAATTTTGTTGGGGACTGGGAAAATGAGATAATAAAATCCACCTGTACTACAAATGCTACTATTGTGATCAAGTAGATTTTGATTTTTGGATGCAAATGGAAGAGTGGGCCAGTGAGGGTAATCCATGTACTGCTGAAATAATCACTTAGGTAGAAATCTTTTCATCCTCTCTGTTATACATGCATAATGGCACATATATCATTAGTTCAATATAAACAGTGCAAATATTTAATCAAAAAACTTATTTGGCCATCAAAATTGTATCAATTTGTAAAATTAAGAAAGCATAAATCTTACTGTAGAATTATACAACTTTGTGCAATGTTTTCAACTCTAAATTATAGTCACTGTCTTTCTCTAAGTATTATCATTCGAAACTATGCTCTACTATTTACATATTAGACACTAAAGAGACAGAATTAGATCTGAGTTCTGCCTTTTTCCCATTTTCATACCAAAAATAAGATCCAATTTCACATCACTCTATTTTTGACTTTTTTAATATTGCAAAAAAATTGGAAAAAATTTTTGACTAACAACCTTGATACTTACGCCATTTTAAAATTTTTTTTAAACTTTCCAAATAAGTGCATTACATTTCCTTACCCATTGGGAAAATTTTTGAGGTAGATTATGTGTGAAGATGCAGGAAGTTTAAAGTTCTTCCTTCTTCCTGGCAGTATTGACCTGCAAATTGCCTGCCACATGACAATCTGAGGAATATTAGTCCAGAAAAAAAGAAATGAAAAGAAGAGGGAAGAGGAGAGGAGAGGAGACCAGAGGAGAGCAGAGGAGGGGAGAGGAGAAAGAAGAGATGAGAAGAAAAAAGAAGAAAAGAAATAAAAGAAAAGAAAAGAGAAGAAAAGAAGTGGGGGAGGGCAAGGAAGACAAAGCAAAGCAACTTGAAAATGGCAGAGTATTTTCCAAGGATTTGCAGTTCTATGTACCAATTCATCCTGCTTTTACACTAGAACCATCAAAACCTGTGTCAAAACTGATTCCTTACTGATATGCTCTGTGGTTAGAAATATAAACAAATATCAAGACATGTCTGGCATAAAATGACTCCTTCTAGGTGTCATTTTAATATGAGGTAAGCATCATAATTCTCATTATTATCTGATACTTATTGAAAAGCATATATCATGTAATGTATGAAAGGAGAAGATATTTCTCTTCTTACGACATCTCTGATGCTGAACTTGTAGATTTTCCAAACCAAACAGTTCTCTAGTTCTCTACAGAAATAAAGTGGGTGTCCTACAATTCCATTCAATTTGCTACAACAAAAGCTAGCCAAAATTTCAAAGGTTGTTCTCAGTCCCATAGGACTGCCATTACTTCATACACTCAGTATTGGGCACTAAGGATACCCATAGATTTTTACAAGCCAAGTGTGGTGGTGCATGACTGCAATCCCAGCACTAGAGAGACTGAGCAAGGAGGATTGCCTTGAGTTTGAGACCACCCTGCACTGCAAAATAAGATGTCTTGAAACAAACAAACAAATAAAATTTACAAAACCCAGTCATTATTTTTACCTATTTGTTCTGGCTAGCGTTACTAATGCTCAGTAACCACAAATAAACAGAATATATTTGAGACACATCTCCTAACAAAACCATTCATAATTTGTCTGAGAGACACACAGAAAGATTACTACCTTCTGCTGATACAATACACATTTAACTTATCTTTAACTTATTTTACTCTAAACATGAATGTTAAAACAGATTTTTCAACTTCCTTTGGTCCTTCAGTTAGAGACAACAGAGTGGCAGTGTCATATATCACCAAATACCTTTGGTATGTAGAGGATCCATTGTTCATAACAAGAATTTTTGATAAAACACCATAATAATCATTCTAGAGTCCTGCAGTTGTCCTTTTCCAGGTGGTGTATCTGAAAATTGCAGGTTATTGACATAAAACAAAATGCACACATATAAAGTTTGACATTCAGCACACATTACATCCAGAGACTGTTATATTAGATTTCAAAGGGTAAAATAAACAGTATTTTTAAGAGGAGCATTGGAGAATAATTAAAAAGATTTAAAATGATTAGGGAGCATATTCTTTTATTCTTTATTAATTTTTTTATTTAAGAGAAGAAAGAAACAGAAAACAGACAAAATGCGAATGAGACAAATGACAACAACAAATCCAAAACAGTAACATTATAGGTTTACAAAACAAAATGATAGGAATTTGAAAATGTTTGCAATATTGCATATTGTTACCTTCAAAACCGTTGTTCAGATTAACAGATATAGACATGTAAAATTGATCCAATAATATGAGTATTAACTGTTTTTTCAATAACTAATACATTTAGTAGTATAGTCATTTTAGTTATCTTACATATACATATATACAAATTTATGTCTTTTTCCTTTTCCCTTCCTTCTTTCCTCCTTTCCCCTTTCCCAATTACTTTTGCTCTTTGAGCAGTTTCTTACCCTTACACAGTATTTATTGCACATTTTGGATCATACATACATTTTCAGGTATTTACACTAGGGAAACAATATGGTATTTACACATGTGAGTTTGATTTATTTCACTTATGAGTATGGTCACAAGTTGTGTCTATTTAGTTATAAAAATCCTGATGCAGTCTTTCTTGATAGCTGAGTAGTACTCCATTGTATAAAAATACCACATCTTTTTTATCCATTCCTTGATTGATGGGCACTTGGGTTGTTTCCAAGATCTGGCTATTACAAATTGGGTTGCTATAAACATGGGTGCACAAATATCACTGTGGTATGATGTTTTCAATTCTTCTGGGAAAATACCCAGAAGTGGGATATCTGGGTGAAATGGGATCTCTAATCCTAGCTTCTTGAGGAATCTCCACACTGATTTCCACAGTGGTTGCACCAGTCTGCACTCCCACCAACAGTGGAGAAGAGTTTCTTTTTTCCCCACAGCCTCTCCAGCATTTGTTATTAGTTGATTTTTTTATCTTAGCCATTCTTTCTGGTGTGAGATGGAATCTCCATATTGTTTTATATTACATTTCCCAAATGACCATTGATGTTGGAAATTTTTTTCATATACTTATTTACCATTTTTATTTCTTCCTTTCAGAAGTGTGTATTCATCTCAGAAGCCCATTTTTGGATTGGGTCCTTCAATTTTAGGGGCCTGATTTTTTTTTAATTCTTTATATATTTTAGTTAGATGCCCTTTGTCTGATGGACAGTTGGCTAACATATTGTCCCAGTTCATGGGTTTTCTTTTCACTCTGTTGGAAATTTCCTTTGACATGCAAAATCTTTTTAATGAGATGAGATCCCAGTTGTTGATTCTGGGAAGCATTTCCTGTGCAGTTTGATTTTTGTTCATGAACTCAATGCCTACTCCTACGTCATCAAGATTTGTACCTACTTTGTCTTCAAGCAAATTTAGTGTCTGTTTCAATATTCAGATCTTTTATCCATTCAGACTTTATTTTAGTGCATGGCGATAGACATGGATCTAGTTTTAGTTTGCAGCATATGGAAAGCCAGTTTTTCCAGCACCATTTGCTAAAGAGTCTATCTTCCAATGTACATGTTTGGTCCCTTTGTCAAAGACGAGGTGGTTGAGTGTGTTTGTAGTTGTGACTGTATCTTCTAATCTATTCCAGTGATCTTCAGGTACCATGCTGATTTTATCACAGTAGCTTTGTAATATAGTTTCAAGTTGGGGATTGTGATGCCTCCTGCCTTACCTTTGTTGCCCAGAATGGGCTTTGCTATTCTAGGTCTCTTCTGGTTCCAGATGAATTTCAAAAATGCTTTCTCTAGATCTGTGAGGTATGCAAGTGGTGTTTTGATTGGAATTGCATTAAATCTGTATAACAATTTTGGGAGAATGGCCATTTTCACAATGTTTGTTCTTCCTATCCATCAGTAGGGAATATCTTCCCATTTTCTGAAATCCTCCTCAATTTTCTCTTGCAGAGTAATGTAATTTTCACTGTATAGATCTTTTACTTCCTTTGTTAGATTGATTCCTAAATACTTGATCTTTTTGGATGCTACAGTGAAGGGTGTGGTTTCCTTTATTTCTCTCTTAGTGAGTTTGTTGTTTGTGTACAAGAATGCTATTGATTTGTGAGTGCTGACCTTGTGTCTAGCAACATTACTGCATTTGGTTGTTACATCTAGAAGTCTTTCAATGGATTTTTGGAGGTCTTCTATGAAGAGTGTTGTATCATCAGCAAATAATGATAATTTAACTTCTTTCTTTCTTATCCTCATTCCTTTTATTTCTCTCTCTTACCTAATTGCTCTGGCTAATGTTTCCAGAACTATACTGAATAGGAGTGGTGATAATGGACATCCTTGTCTTGTTCCTGATTTTAGGTTGAAAGTTTTTGGTTTTTCTCCATTTAGTAAGATATTGGCTGTTGGTTTCCAATATATGGCTTCTATCAGGTTGAGGTAGAGACCATCTATTTCAATTTTCTGTAGGGTTTTTATCATGAATGAGTATTGGATTTTGTCAAAAGCTTTTTCTTCATCTGTAGAGATGATCATGTGATTCTTGTCTATGGCCCTGCTGATACTGTGTATTACATTTATTGCTTTGCATATGTTGAACCATTCCTGCATTCCTAGGATAAATCCCACTTGATAAGGGTGTATAATCTTTCTGGTGACTTTCTGGAATTCTATTTACCAGTATTTTATTGAGAATTTTTACATCTATGTCCATTAGGGAGACTGGCATGTAATTTTCTTTTTTGGTTGGATCTTTCTCTGGTTTTGGTATTAAGGCAATACTTGCTTCCAGGAATGGGTTAGGGAGACTTGCTTCCCTTTCAATTTCATTGAAAAGTTTGAGAAGTGTTGGCATTAGATCTTCCCTAAATTTCTTGTAGAATTCAGCAGTGAATCCATCAGGATCTGGGCTTTTCTTTGTTAGTAAGGTTCTAATTACATTTTCAATTTCATTAGCTAAAATTCAGTTGTTCAACAGTTTTACATCTTCTTGATTCAGCTTTGGTAATTCATAGGTTTCTAGGAATCTGTCCATCTCTTCTGTGTTATTGAAAGTATAGGAGTAAAAGTTTTTGAAGTAGGTATTGATGATCTTCTGTATTTCCACAGGGTCTGTAGTGATTTCACCCTATTCATTTCTTATTGCATGGATCTGAGTTTATTATTTCCTCTTTTTGATAAGGTAAGCTAGGGGTTTATGAATTTTATTTATTCCTTCAAAGAACCAACTCTTTGATTCATTAATTCTTTGTATTGTTTTGTTAGGGCCAGGAGTTTGGCTTAGTGGCCTTAGCACCTGCCTGGCAGGCACGAGATTGTGAGTTCGAGCCCTGGTATTGCAAAAAAAAAAAGAATTTCTGTATTGTTTTCTTAGTTTCAATTGCATTGATTTCTGCTCTGATCTTTATAATTTCCTCTTTCTTTGGGCTTTGGGCTTGACTTACTCTTCTTTTTCTAGAAGTCTGAGGTGCATCATTAGGTTGTTTATGTGTGTTCTTTCCATTTATCTGATGTGGGAGTTTAGTGCTATAAATTTCCCTCTGCAGACTGCTTTCATTGTGTCCCATAGGCCCTGGCAATGTATATTTGCATTTTCGTTTGATTGTAGATACTGTTTAATTTCTTCTTTAATTTCTTATGTGACCCATTGATTATTTAGAAGAGTATTATTTAACTTCCATGCGCTTACGGGTTCTTGTAGAGGTTTTCATCATTAATTTCCAATTTTACTGCACTATGGTCAGATAACATGCATGGAATTATTTCAGTTCCTTTGCATTTACTTAAGCATGTACTGTGGGCTAGTATATGATCTATTTTAGAGAATAACCCATGTGCAACTGAGAAGAATGTGTATTCTGATGTTGATGGGTGGAGCATTCAGTACACATCCACTAGGTCCATTTGTTCACAAGTTTGATTCAGTTCTGTTATTTCTTTGCTGGTTTTTTGTTTGGTTGATCTGTCGCTTTGTGACAATGGGGTGTTAAGGTCCCCTGTTATAACTGTTTTTTTTTTTTTTGTTTGTTTGTTTTTTTTTTTTTTTTTTTTTTTTTTT
>RJWM01048123.1:0-11617 GCA_004363535.1 Dasyprocta punctata | reverse complement strand
CGCTGGGAAGTGTGCTGAGCCCCGACTCCGGCTGGAGGAAAACCCCTACCTCGGTCTTTCCAGAGACAAACGCACCCCGAAACCTGTCGCTCCCGGGATCTGCCCGCTATAAAAGATGGTTCGAGCCCCTCTGACAGAAAGCGCCGGCGGAGGTGCGGCACACACCGGGGCCCCTCCTCTCGGGGTTCAGTCTGCTCGCCGCGCTGTCCAGTGCCGAGGGGTCGGTGCGTGGCGGCCCCCGTGAAAACCCCGGCCAGTGGGAATGGCACGGCTAAGGGCCAGGAGACAAAGCTGTGTCCCGGAACCAGGGGGCGCCCCGTTTCCCCTGCGGGAACCTCAACCTGCGCCTGCCGTGCTGGGCCCGGCCCGCGGGGTACCGTGGCTGCCGCCGCGTGGAGGACAGCTTCTTTTACCAGCGGAGGTCACTAACTTTGTCAGAGCCGTGCATTCAACTTCCGGCGTCGGGATGAGGAATGAGGGCCAAATTCAATTCATTCTTCAATGCTGTCACTTCTTTTATTAAAGTAACAAGGGTCCACGGCAGAAAAATCTAGAAAACATAATAGGGCAAAGTAAAAATCCCAACGGACTTCACTATGCCAACATATCATCATTATTACAATTTTGTATAAATCTTTGCAGTCTTTTATTTAGGCCTCTGTGGGCTAAAACAAAACAAAGCAAAGACAGACCCGGGTCATGGTGCATGGCTGGGTGAAGGTCACTCCTTCTTGGCAGTAGGTGCACACGCTCCCCACGCGCTCACCATTCCGCTACGGCCTTCCGAGAGGACCCCCTCTTCCGCTGTGTGGATGCACCATAGCCGCACCTGGAAACCCCTTATCATAAAAACCATAGATTGTGGAGCTTTTCTCAGTTGTAAGCAATTCTGTGGTTAACATCTTTCCAGTCTGCACACATCTATGATAATTTCCTTGGAATCAATTCCTACAGCAGGCATTGTGTGGAAAGAACTTTCAAGATATTAAAGCTTCTGGTACATATTTGAGTACACCAAATGAAAAGCTAGGGTTGCATTTGGCAAAGAATTTGCCTTTGAAAATTTCTGATCTTTCTCTAATTGCAGTGTTCATGGGATTCCATGTCAGTCTCTGGGACGGATGATAACACATTCACGAGATCGTCCTATCACTGTGTGGCATGGAATCCACACCTACAGCAGACGAAAGTCGGCAATGAGGTACAGACAGCTACAGCGGGGCCCGCACAGACGTGGGGAGACCGGAGGTGCCCCCCACTCCCGCTCTCCGCATCTCACACCGTGAGTCAATGCCAACCAGCAGGACGCGGCCGAGGTGATGCGCTGTCACACACGCTCTGCGAGACGTCCCCTCGGCACCCGGAGCTGGACGCGTCCTGTGGCTTGGTGAAGCAGGACACCTCGAAGGGGAAGCCCGCGTGCGCAGGACCCGAGACAGCTCGAGCTGAGAGCCAGCACACGCCCGGCCTTGAGCCGGACGGCCACGAGCAAGTGAATCCTACAAGCAAGGGGGTGGTTGGTAGGGCTCCCCACAGCGTCTCGAGATGCCGAGTCTCCCCGGGGCAGCACCCAGGTCAGCAGCAGCACCCGGACTCCTGCCCTGTGGAGACCCGAGACCGTGAACACACTGCGTCTGAAGCTGCTAAATCTGTCATTGTTTGCTGGGCAGCAAGAGTCACCTAAGCTGCCTCCCTGCCCTGAAACCAGCGAGCTAATGTGGCTCTGATTTTCACCCCCAGTCTGTCCCTGCCGGGCCTCGACTCCCCTCCAAAGTACAAGTGTGACCTAAACAGACGGCGAAGGTCTAAATTAAAATGTATTACAATAAAAGACGTACTGACCCCCCTCGAAACTCTCCTCTTTATTTCAAACGCACTTTTTCTGTCGTTCTTGCCACTTTCTGAAGCAGTTTACAGATTCTGTTTAGGGTAATTTCCGTCAAACAAAACCATGATGCCGTGTCCTTACCCACCTCACCCTTGGGGTCCATTCTGTACAACTTCCAGGTCTCCCCAAAGCCAAAATGACCACGAAAGGTTAACATTTTGAATCGATTCAGGACATCGAAGTAGCTATGACGGCTCAGTGGAAGAGGCTCAGGAAGGAGGAGTTTCAGAGCTGCTTTGGAAATTGCCAAGGTGGCTGGGCGTGGTGGCACACGCCTGTAATCCCAGCACTTGGGCGGCTGAGGCAGGAGGACTGCCGGAAGCTCAAGGTCAGCCTGGACTTACAAAGTGAGTTCAAAGCCAGCTTAAACTGCGAAGTGAAACCCTGTCTTGAAAAGACCAAAAAGAAAAAAAAACGTAAAAGAAAAAAGAAAGTGGTGAGGACAATGGGTTAAGTGTGCTGGAAATGAAAGGGTTCGTGGCAATGCGTCAGACTGCAACTGAAACAGAAGTCACCGCTCGCGGTATTTTTTAACCACATCTCCAGCCCCCCTACCCTGCAGTCCTGCGCAGCTTGTCTGAGGCTTGGGGCTCCCCCACCTCGGCTCACCCCTCCATGGCTGTGCTCCGAAGGAGGGTCGCTCTCCCTGTGGGCAGCTGTGCAGCTCTGCCTCCGCTGCCCTCAGGCTGGGCCAGTGGGGACACTGATGAGG
This sequence comes from Dasyprocta punctata, assembly GCA_004363535.1. Taxonomy (NCBI): domain Eukaryota; kingdom Metazoa; phylum Chordata; class Mammalia; order Rodentia; family Dasyproctidae; genus Dasyprocta; species Dasyprocta punctata. The sequence continues at coordinate 9,017 of RJWM01048123.1, read as the reverse complement.
GCCCAGAGGGTAGGGGGGCCCGTGCTGCTCCCCAGCGGCCTGGCTCTGGGGCCCCTCCTCAGCTGGGTGGCCTGTGCGTGTGGGCTCTGGGGCTCCCCGCTCTGGCGCAGCCCCCCCAGCTGGTCCTGGCCCGCAGCTGCAGGTAATTTGTTTGCTCCCCTCTCTTCTAGTTGGTGGCCTGGTCCTCCAACACCTGTGAGCCAAGTCTCTGCAGGAAACCCCTGTGCTCCAGCTCTCCAGGGACACTGGGTGTCCCCCGTCCCCAGGCCCTGGGCCTGCGCCTCCCCTTGCCGTGCCCAGGGGCTTCAGCTCGGCTCCTGGGCAAGGCCAGGGCGCACAGCATGAGGGATGGACTCAGGCCACGATCCGGCAGCAGCGGCCCTGGCCGGGGCGGCCCATGCTGGGCAGTGACCGCAGGTGGACCAGGACACCTGCCCTTGGGACGCACAGCCCGGGGCGGGGACAGGGCTGAGACCACACCAGCTGATGAGCCCGAGGACAGCAACCGGCTGGAGAGTCCCAGGGGGGCTGCAGCGGGGTGACTGTGAAGCCCTGAGGTGCAGGTGGTGACGGGGGGCAGGACTGTCCTCCCACAAGGGGGGACACCAGAGAGGCGCAGAGGCCTGCGGGAGCACAGCGGCCACGCCGCGAGCGTCTCAGAGTCACTGTAGCCACTGCCTGGTTTGGTTTTTATCGATGCATTTATCTGTATCAGCCCGAGTGTGCGGTGCACGGTGTCGGCCTTGCCGTGCGGAGTTTGCGTGCACAGCGCGCCGGCCTGGCTTCTCCGCCTGCCCCGTGGGAACCACCTCTCCCCGCACTGCCGGTCACTTCGCTCTTTGAGTCTCTCCCGGGAGGGAAGCCGTGCGAGGCCCCAGCCGCAGGCCGAACTCCTTTCCTGATGCCGTGGTCTCTGGGCGGCCCATCTTCCCAGGAGTGACCGCACCTTCTCCTCTGCTTTATTTGGCAGCCGCGTGTTCATCGCCGGCTCCCGGCTGCCCACAGGGCCCCAGGCACCGCAGGGCCTGCTGGGGAAGGGTCCCCGCACCAGGCCCCCTTTCTCCTTGCACAGCTGCAGGAGTTGGGCTCACTGGGGCCGGGGGTCCTGGGTTTGGCCGCCTCCTCGGTACAGAAGGGCGGAGGGCACGGCCAGTGGGGGTGCGGCGGGCGGGGCCAGGTGGGGGACCCCAGCCCATCCTGAGCAGCTGCGTCCGCAGAGGCCGCTTGCTGATGTCTGGAAGGCGGGTGTCAGCCCCGTCGCTGCAGCGGACGCCAGGGGAGCGCTCACAATTCGCTGCCTCACTGTGCCCCTGAGTGACGCTAGGCACACGGCACCACGATGAGCTCCAGCTTAGGAACTGAAAAGCTCCGAGGCTCAGAGCTGTTAAGGAACTTGTCCAAGGTCACACAGCACTTGCTGGGCAGAAGCTCCAAAGTCCTGAACTATGACTTGAATTCTGGCTCGTGGCAGAATCTCAGCCCTGGGGTCACACTGGGTCTGCAGCCTGACCCATGGACGTGCTGGTCCTTCCGTCTGGGGGCCAGGCAGGCCGACCGTGCATGGCTGGGAGCCGTGCCCACACCCTGGACACTGCGGTGGGGACACAGCCGGCCTGCCTGTGGTGTTCACCAGTTAGAGGTGAGTGCTTTTAGGGTCTGAGATGAGCACCGAAACCTCCAAAGCTGGCAGGGAGCCAAGGAACCCCGACTCTGAGCGGCACAGCTGGCGGCCAGGGCAGCGTCACCCTGGGCCTCCCGCGAGAGGGACGTGCGGTCAGGCGCGGGCTTGTGCTGTCCCCAGGGTGTTGGGTTGAGCGCACGCTGGGTGAGGGACAACTGGACGGTCGGGCACTTTCCCGTGGGGTCCTGGGAGTGCACCCTGCACAGAGCGGGAGGAAGCCTCGTCCTTGGGGGACAGGAAGGACCCACCCGGGGCTTCACCTGCTCTGGGTCCCCCGGGGCCCTGGGGTCCTGAGCCCCTGTCCGTCAGCCTTTGTGGGCTGTTTCTGCACCAGTGCGGGCTGGGGGGACCGCTCCTCATGGGGGCGGAGTCTCATTAAGGGGTCTCTGTCAATTTCGGGGGGCTCCCCCCTTCCAGGCTGTGCTTGGACTCGGGGCCGCTCTGGGGAGCCCTGGTGTAGATGATGTGAGCTGTGTTCCGCTGGGCCAAGCTGGCCGGGGCAGGTTAGACCGCAGGGACGGGGACACGGCTGGCAGGGGTGGGTTAGACCGCAGGGACGAGGACACGGCTGGGGCGGGTTAGACCTCAGGGACTGGGACACGGCTGGCAGGGGCAGGTTAGACCGCAGGGACGGGGACACGGCTGGCAGGGGCGGGTTAGACCGCAGGGACGAGGACACGGACACAGCCACACGGTGCCCCCGGAGTAGGCCGGCCTTCCCGCTGGGTTCCGGGTGCCCCACTTCCCAGCGTGTCTGTGTCTGGTCCCCCAAGAGTGGGGACAGCAGGGCGGGTCCCCTTCCGCTGCAGCTGGTGGACAGCGAGATGCGTGGTGCGGCTGTGTGATGTTTGGTCCAGCACTTTGAAGGCCACGGCTTTCCCTGGAGCCCAGGGGAGACTGCCACCGTGGTCTGGGTAACACTCACCGCAGCTGCTCACAGCCGGCCACCAGCGTGCTGTGGGGGTCACAGCCACCTCTCGGCTGGGGTGGGGGGTGCAGCATTCGGGGCCAGGTGGAAACACTGGGGAGCAGCATCTGATGTCCCCAAGGCCCACAAGGGACAAAGGACTGTGGTGTGTCAGGGTGGCCTCGGTAAAACTCAGGTCGCTGCCTGCCGCCCTGGCACTTGGGGAAGAGGCTGAGGCAGGAGGATCCCAGGTTCCGGCTCAGCCTACACAACTTAGTGACTTAGGGAGCATCAAAATAAAAGGTCAACTCAAAGGACTGGGGGTGTAGCTCAGTGTGAAGGCCCAGAGTTCAATCCTCAGTGCCTCAAACAAAACAAAACAAAGCAAAACACCCACGCAGGCCCGCAGCGGTAAAGGAGGTCTCCTGAGCAGGCTGCTGCGCCGAGACCGCTCACACTTCCTCTCAAGTCCTGCTCTTTGCCCGCCTCCGCCAGCGTTCTGGAGGTCTCCAGGCTGATTGCTGCTACGGGGCTGCGCCTGGCCAGGAACAGGAGCCGCAGACCCAGAGCAGAGCCGGCCCACGCCCTAAGCCTCCCTCAGAGGCGCGGAGGAGCCCAGCCGCAGGAGCCCGGGAACTGCTGGGTGGGCCGGTGCCAGCTTCCGCAGGGCGTGCGTGCTGCCTGTGTCCCCGGTTTCAAGGAAAAGCTCCGGAAATCGGCGGTGCGAGGAGAAAGTGGCCCCAGGGGGTTGGCTGTTCTCTTGCAAGGATCCCGCAGGTCGCCCACGCCTCGAATAGCAACTTTCAGCCCGGGGCAGGGAGGCCACGCAGCCTGCGGCCCTGGATCGCGCCCTCCCCGGCCTCCGTGACCACAGCCCCGGGGCCTCTCCCTCTGATCCCCTTGCTGGGCCGCCTCGCCTCAGTTTCCCCTTCTATAAAGTGGGCCGATGGTGTTTGCTCGCCTGCCCCGGGGCGCGCTGGGGTTAATTACTGTTTGTGGCGCACTTTGAAGATGAAACGCGGGGTGTGGGGGGGGTCACGATGTGAAATCTCTGCCCCGCTGCGGGCCTGGTCCTGCCAGGGCCACGCACACCGCTCAGCCGGCGCCCCGGGGGACCCGCGCAGCCCCAGTGCGCTCAGCTCCCGGGGCGGGGCAAGATGGGCAGGGCTGCACCCAGGAAAGGCCGTTCACGCCCGGTGCAGGGGAGGCGGCGGCAGAGGCCCCGCGGGCACAGCGGCGTCAGGAGCCAGCGCGCAATCGCGCCTCTGCGGTGCGCTGTGAGACCTGGGCAACTCTCACACCACGAAGGCCTCTGCCCAGGCGCTGACCCTAACGAGCTGTGGAAAACAAGGCCACTCTTAGGACCCCAGATCGCCTAAAACACTGCATCGTCCCTCTGCTGCAGGGAGTGTGATCTGACCTTTGGAGTTTTTATTTTTATTTTTGAGATGGGATCTCACTGTGTAGCCCAAGGCTGGCCTTGGGCTCACAGGGATTCTCCTGCCTCAGTCTCCCAAGTGCTGGGATGAGAGGCATGCACCACCATGCCCTGCCCTTTTGGGATTTTTAGAGGCAGAAAATAGAGTTTCATCGAAGTACCACTATTCGGGAGCTGAGCTGCCCCTTGGCTGGGCATTCCCATTGGCTTCCTGGGCAGTCCTGGGGCGCCACCAGCACAGCATGCAGGGCCCGGCAGGGGCGCCGCAGGACGAGGCCTGTGGGGTGACATCTGCCTGGCCTCGCTAGAGGCTGAGGCTGTCCCCCGTCGAGCCCCTTCCAAAGGTGTAAATTCCTAATGCCGCATACCAAAAACACGCTTATGTCTAATTTTGCTGTGAAAAGTAGCCCACGTTCCGCGTTCCAGGAGCCCCCGCCTGCACCCGTGCTGTTTGCTTACGTCATAATCCAGGAGCCCCGCAGGCCCGGGCGAGGGTGCGGAACTCCAGGCGATCTATCCGCACACCGGGCACGAAGTCTTCCCATTTCACAGCACGGGGCACTCCAGACTTGAGGGTGGAACCCGCAAACCGTAAATAAAATGTGATGTTTAAATAGGAATAATTGTATGATGGGAAACCCTGTCCCTGCTGCCAGGTATAATGGCCAGTCGCGTTTCCTTATTAGAAAAGGAATTCATGTTCATTATTTTAAAAATCGGATAAGAAAAAAAAAAGCATCCATTGTCTTCTGCTTCCAGGTAACAGTGGTTTACATCTCGGCATGACTGCTCCGTCAGAATTTAGATATGCATTAAGAGAAAATACTGAAGCACTCAGGAGGCTGAGGCAGGAGGGTCTCTGCATTTGAGGCCAGCCTGGGCTGCATAGTGAGACTCTGTCTCTAAACAAACAAACAAACAAAAGCTACTAAACATAAGGTTTTGGGGACCTCTTTGTACTATTATAAAATTTTTCTATATTCATGAAATGAATTTATTTTAGTGTAGATTGATGCAATATGAATAAGTCTTGAATGTATTATTTATATGCTTTCTTCCTAAATCTTCTTTAAATTTGAATTCCTAGTCATACTCCAAGGTTGTGTTTTTCAAAGGGAAAGTTCATTTAATCATTATTATTATTAAACTACAATCATCATGTTTTTCAGAAATTTGAAAAATTACTGTTTTGTCAGACCTAGCTGTTCCAAATATTTTAACCATTTGTCTTTTTTCATCAAATTTTATCGCTAGTATTGCATTTCATTTTGACTTAAAAGAGAGAAATGGCATGCTTGTAATCCCAGCACTCCGGGAGGCTGAGGCAGGGGGATGGCAAGTCTGAGCCCAGCCTGGGCAACCTAGCGACTGAGCCAGACAGAGTCTGTCCCAAAGTGAAAAATTTTAGAAAGGGGCCGGCAGTGTAGCCCAGTGCAAAGGGCTTGGGCTCAATCCCCAGGACTGAAGAAGAGTGAGAGGTCTGAACTTTGTGTAATCCTGTCTAGCAGTCTTACTTTATGGGGGGCCGGGCCTAGAAAACTTTCTACACCCCAAATCGCGTGACTATTCACCAGTGGTTTAGCCATGCAGTGCATGCTGGCGGGCGTGTGCACACACGCATGGTTAACGTGGAAATTATATGCGTGTGTCTTGTGGGGCCATGAGAAAAACTCCATACTTTCTGATAAAGTCTTGGGAATATCTGTGGTACCACTTTAGTCATTTTTCCTCCTCCCTCCTCCCTACTCCTAACCCTTTTCTCTGAGTTGGCAGCACTGGTGTTTGGGTGGCCGGGCTACCTGCGACCTTTCCGAGGCGGTCATCAATGTCACAGGAAGTCCCAGTTCCCAGGGGATTCCCTCCTTGCCTCCCTCCCAAAGCGTTGGCCATATCTTTGGCCCCGAAACTCTCTTTCAGCCCCAGTGTCATTGAGACCCTGGTTTGAATCCCAAGTCCGTGAAATGCGAATGCTTCTGTCTTTGGTCTCACTGCGTACCCCACAAATCCCTGGTAAAACACTTCCAGGTCTCAACTGCAGGATTTCAACCTTCGCCCCTACCTCTGAGTGCAACGAGCAACTCATCTAATCTCCCCGAGACTCAGTGTCCTCATCTGTAAAATGGGGATAATAACAACCTTCCCTAGCTGCCTTACAACACCCACTGTAAGGATCAAATGGGATTGCGGTCGCTGAAGCACTTGGCAAGCTGTAAAACAATACACAGACACAAGGTGTTATTAGTTCCTTTTTATTTGCTGTTGTGAAGGACTAACTGTGAATACGTGTGAGTCTCAAGTGATGAGAATCATTTTTCAAGTAACACGCCAGGCTCAAAACACCCAGGTAAGTGCGGTCTTTTCAGTAGGACCCACGAGAAGCCCCAAGTTGCCTTCTGTGTTGTCATCCACACTCCAGATACATCCTCGACTCCCTTCGTTTAGGGGCTCCGTGGATGTGGGACTTTCTGTATTTCACCTTGTCCAAGTGCCCCCTCTTTTGCTGTCCTATTCAGGGACCCAAAGAGCAGCGGGGTGGACGGTGGGAAGAACCTTCTCGAGTATGGGGCGCCTGCTTTTGAGGTGGGCGGAGGTGGGCGGATACTGGCACTGCTGCTGGGAGAGTCTGGGGTCCCCTTGGGAAGAGCAGTGACTCCGAGGCCCGCGCAGGTGCCACGCTAGGAGCAGGGCCTCGGAGAGGGAGTCCCCGCTGCCTGAGGCTGCCTGCCTCGCCAGACGGGCTCTCGGGTAGGTAAGCGCGGTTCTGAGTTCCGGGTCTGATGCTGCCCTAAGTGTCCTAGTGATGGGGCGCTAGGCTCTGGGCGTGGTTTCCTTGTCCTCTAATAAGGAAACTGGAGGAGAGGGACGTTGCCCCTTGGAGATGCCCAGATCCCAGCGGCCTCCTGGGTGGCGGCTTCGCGGAGGGACAGACTGGTTCCTGCAGCTCGGGGTGAGATCTTTAGCTTGCTGGAACCTCAGCCTCTAACCTGTGAAGTGGGGCAGGTATCTCCCTTGCAGTGAGGACTCGTTGATAAAAGGCATGGAAAAGCATTTGGGGAAAAGCAAACGCTCAGTAAGGAAGCGCTGGACACAGGTTTGCTCTTCTCGTCTCCTGCTTCTCCTGCAGTGTGATCCCCTCCCAACCTCTCCCCGCCCTCACGCCCTAAATGTCACCGGCGCCGCTGTTCTTAGCACCGTGGCTCAGGCTGAGATTTACTTTCCATCACCTCAGTGTTGTGCTCTGGGACCCCGGCTGTCCCCCTGTGGAAGCAGGAATCCCAGTGTCCCTTTCTGCACCAGGGAGCTGGGGACAGGTGTGACACCGTCTCACCCACCTGCGACCCCAGGCACAACTCACAAGAGGAAAGTCTGGGAAGCAGCCTATATGCCCATCAACAGAGGGCTGAGTAAGGAAAACGTGGTGTCTACACAGCGTGGAGTACTACTCTGCCATAAAGAAGGATAAACTTGAGTCATCTGTAGGAAAGTGGATGCACCTTGAGACCATAATATTAAGTGAAATAAATCCGACACACGGGCTTAAATATCGCATGGCTTCTCTTATATGAGAAACACAAAATACAGCATAAATACGTAAAAACAAAATAAAAGCTACATCTAGGAAACAGGGAGATGGATCCTTTGCAGATGGGAAGGAGACCAAGACACGGCATGGGGGGGGGGATGTTAAAAGAAAATTCAGATGCGCTGTGACGCGCACCAGCCCCACACAAGGAGCGGAATCACGGTGCACTGCGAAGGTGTGCCAATAAAAATAAATGCCAAAAAGGGAGCGCAGACGGGACACGCACGGCCACCAGGGCTCAGAGAGAAGCCCGCCGCAGCCCGGCGGGGCCCGAGTGTGTTCCAGCTCCGGGCACTCCAGACCCCCGCGGGCACAGGCCGGCGATGAGGCCCAGAGCTGGGGGCTGGGTTACTGGGGGTCACAGAGGTGAGCGGTCAGTATAAAGGTCTGTGGGGGATGACGGCATCCGCCGGACAGGAGGCCCCTAGGGCACAACGCGCAGGTCAGCGAGAGGGGTGGCCCCGGGGCAGGAAGGGCGCCGGCCGGCGGGAAAGGCGTGGGGCTTGCTGCTGTCACAGTGGCCTGAGGGTCACAAAGAACCTGTCCACGTTTCTTTTCAGATTTACCACATAGATACACGAGGGCTGATCACAAAATACAGTATGTGCTAAAACTAAAAAAAAAAAAAACTACAGCAAATTAAGCCATATTGCCATCAAACCTCTCCCCTCAAATGAACACACTCATCCCACCGTCCTCGCCACTTTCTGAACCAGCCTGGAGTCCTCTTCCCTGAGGGGCTTCCCGAGCTGCGATCATCGGTACACAGGGCGCTGTCGCCAGTGCCATCCAAGGGAAAGGCGGGCTCATAAAAACATCGCACCGTGTCCTCACCCGCCTTATCCCTGGATCGGACACCGTGTGACCTCTGGCTTCCCCAAAGTCAGGGTGACCTCAAAAGGGCAACATTCAGAAATGGCTCAGGACACTGAGGCAGTCACAGCAGCACAGCTGAAGACCCTCGGGAAAGGGGACTGCAGGGCGGCTTCACAGAGAGGCGTGAACCGGGGTCGGGGTGCTCGAGGCGAGGGGGAGGACTTGGAGGAGGGTTCATGGCAACGAATGTGCAAGTACCAACTCCGTACATGAGTATAATAAATTCACAATCAAAATCCAAGCAGAATGTTTTTGTATATCAAGAAGCTGAATTCAGCACGCACACACACACACACTCACACACACACACACACGGAAAGGCAAAGGGTTTATGTTCACCAAAACAATTTTGAAAAAGATCAACAAAGTGGGATCACTCCCATATGTAATTCTTAAGATTTAAGCAGTGTGGAAAACACGTAGACGGATGGAGCAGAATAGAGAGCCCAGAAGTAACTGACCCACATGGGTAGAGTCACCCTACTAGTCACAAGTGCGCAAAGGCGAGTCTGTAGGGAAAGATGGTCTTTTC
>RJWM01048122.1:0-11617 GCA_004363535.1 Dasyprocta punctata | reverse complement strand
GGGGTTCTCTGCTCTCTCTTTGTGCTGATAGCCACTGCCCACCCATGAAAATAAAGTTTAAAACTAGGTTGAGGCTATTCAACTTCTAGGACACGCGAAACTCTCCCCAACCCCAGATTACGTGAATATGTTTGCCGGGGGTTCCAGTATCTAGGTTAACAGTAGAGCGGGTAATTAGTATCTAGCGATAGAGAGGAGAGAATATATTGTTCTGTATAGTACTAGGAAAAGAATGTTTTAGTGTGATTTTCCTCACATTTTGAGATGGCACCTGCTATTCAAGTTGTGCCCTCAATTTCAGGCGAACTGATCTCTGAGAATTACAAGACAGATACCTCTAAATACAAGCCCAATAAGGAATTCTTGGAGTTGATCCAAACATAGAGGAAGCCCAGGGCACAAATCAGTACACCTATAGTGGATGAGATTGACACTGCAGTCCTGAGCTCTAGAGGTCTCAGGAGAATGTAAATTGATGGATCTTGAACTCCCTACAGGCCTACCACGATGTGAGCAATACTTCATCAGTTAGGGCCTGTGGAACAAACCTCTCGTTGCCGGGGAGCACCCCAAAACGTATTCAGCAGGACACACTTTCAAGCCAGTTTGCTTCTCAGAGACAGCAAACATCCCATTACCTGGCTTTGCTTCTCACACTCTTGCAGGCTTAAATCCACAAGATAAATTTTGGAAGCATGTGCCATGTCTGGTGTGGGATTTGTGCCTCATAAATTGCACCCTGCTCTGGGCCCTTCAGTGGTGGAAGGACTAACAAAGTTTAACACACTGGTCTCCTATCTTAAAAACAAGACCCATAAATACCTACCAATGTCTGTATCTCTCAATTACATCAGCCTGACCATGAAACTACACCAGAAAAATTTCAGTGACTTACTCACACCCCAGTATCTGCCAGAAGAAAGTTTCCAAAAGTCGATTGCCCTCCTGCGGGACATGTTTTCAGTGAATCAAAATTGACAACATTTGCTTTTTCCGATACTCAAATTAATTGACTAAACAACTTGAAGCAACGCACACACAGGATGGAACAAATTAGGGTTGAAAGAAGAAGACCGAAACCGACAGAAGTCTAAACAAGGACAGTAATGTGTCAAAGATCGAATCCTAGAAATGTGAAGAGATATGAATGAATATGATAAGGTCTATATAGAGAGGGCGTTTGTTCCTTTTATTTTTCATTTTTTCCATGAATCAAAGAGATCTTTCAGAATACCGGCTGTGTTTTTCAAAGTTAGTAATAACAAATTGTGTATAAGTGAGTATTTTAGACGAAATGTTCCACTTTCCCTTTTTAAAAAGCAATTATCTAAGCTGACAAAGGAATAATGAGAGAAAAGAGAAAAATTCTTCTTTTTTTCTTATGATAGGCAATGTCCTGTGGTAAATACGTTAACTAATTTATCTCCATTAACAAATTATGTTATTGAAGTCAAGGTCAAACACACTTCCTAAGTCTGAATGGCACAAATACTGCATTTGCAAACAAACGATTTAGTCTTGGTGTATCCCATTAGCTTCAAGAAATTGGAGTAAATCAGTATTTCAACTCTGGTTTTCCATCTAATATAAAGAACCGAAAAATCTCTGTTTCTATATCATTTGGTAAAAATTATTCATTCAGTTGCTCAAGTAAAAAAGACATTGAAAATACTGCTTTAATATCCCAACCTTAATGGATCTTCTCAAATCTTACGCCCAGTTAGTACCAAGAAAAGCTCCACCATCCCCTCATACAATATTAAATTCTTATTTTCTTAAAGGGTAATTGCTCACAGCTTTATTTTTCCTTCCTGTGAACATTTCCCCAGTATCACATTAAATACCTTCAGAATCTTGATTTTAGGGCGCTTTGTCTGCTTTTCCCTGCAAAACTGAGAAGTCCTAAAACAGGAGAGTACATTGCTGGCACATGGGTGAGGATAAGTGAATATCCAGGAGTTGAAAGCAGCAGTTTTGTGTAAAGAGAAAACCTGTGATCTGTCTGCCTTGCTCCACGTACATTCCACATGTTACGGTGACCAGTGCTTCAAGTCATTCTTTTAGATCACTTTGAACAACAGCAATGTAGAAAATCTGTCTGGTTGCTCCTGTATTATTCACGGAACCCGCTGTAAATGAGGATTTGTAGAGTGTCATCAGGCCAAAAGACACGTGCTACGGTCATTCTGTTGGATATGCCCTTGGTCTCCTACAGGCTAGGAGGAAAAACCAAGCAATTCGGATGTGAAGAATGTGATGGGAATCCACAAGTGGCTCAAGGGCCCGAAAAACTTAAGAAAGATTTCTGGAATGGAAACTGAATTCTCACAGTATTTCACACTGCCTCAGACAGGGCTGGCAATTCAGCTCAATGGCCCAAACCCCCGCCTGGCAGGCGCGGGGTTGTGAGTTCAATCTGCGGGATCCAAACAAAAATGAAAACAAATTTTTCTCTACATAGCGCCCTGGCCAATCGCCCCATAAACTGTGGGGGAGATTTGCTGACCAGTACATAAGCTTACCAAGATTTAGTAAATAAATTTTAAGAGAAGTTTTCTATTAATTGCTTTTCATCAAAACAGCATATATAGGTATGTTGGCCGATTGTATTTCTATTTTTAACTTTTCTCGAGGTGGATTACACTTATAACTACTGTAAGACAAGAAGGCCGTATAGGTTTCCTCGTCTGTGGTAACATTTTCTGCCATGAATTGAGCTAGGCTGTCCCACCATTCTGTACTACAGACTTAGCCGTTGTCACGAAGTAGCCGGATTCCCCTACAGAGACTGTTCTGTCAAATACGCACATGTTGGAGCACACAGCTAAAATTCCAGAAAAAATAAGCCACATTGCACCACCCCACCACAGAAGGGAAGAGTTGTTTGCTGGACTTTCACTACAAGGGATAGCCTACACCCTGGGCAGAGGATCATAGAACATCTTATTTATGTCGTATGGTCTGTTGTTTTTGTTTTGTTTTGTTTTGTTTTTTTTTGTCTGTTTTGTTTTGTTTTGTTTTCTTTGTTTTGTTTTTTCTTTTGTTTTATTTTTGGTTCATGCAACTTTGTTCAAGTAAAATAGATCAACTACGAGCAGAGCTATTAGTTGATCGCTCATTCAGTGCCAACTTTCAAAATTTACTCAGTTCTATATGAAAGTGTGCCTTGGAAGATAGATTAACTCTTCGCTCCAAGCCTCGTGTCAATACGAGTGAAAATCGTAAAATGTCTGGAGGTCTGATTGTGGAATCGAAAGGGTGTTGTGTTCCTGGTTCCATTCTCTGTGGAACAATAATGGATCATTCCTCTATTGACATGTGTAACATACACCACATCTACTGTTGGGCTGAGGCTATGAATGTCATAGCAATTATCCAGCCACACCAGGTATGAGCAGAAGGTATCACATGTAACCTCAATTCTCTAATAGGGGAGGTGTCAACAAGAATAGATGCTGCCAGAATAGTGTTGCCTCTTTGCCACAACACTCGAATATCCACCCTCCACTGCCCCAGATGGCTTCTGCAGCAGGCAGTTAGAGCTTTGACGATAGGTACGTGGGCTCCATTTTTTAAAGCAATCCTGAATCTTGGGCCGCTGTTCTCTTGTAACTTCTTTTCAGTTTCTCAGGGCACATGTTGCCCAAACCTGGAGGACCTAAGTCTTCTCAGAGGAGAATGTGAATGGATGGACAGGGGCAAGCAAAAGATAAAATCAAAAGTTGATGTTTGGTAGGGTGCAACCAGAAAAGAAAATCAAAAAAGGAACTGTAATTTAAAGTTTGATCCAGCTATAATGCAGGTCATTACCATTTTAAAGGAGCATTACTTGACACACTTCTGTGTCCTTCTCGAGACAGTCTGCTGTGCTTGTCTCTGTCTATTCTGTAGCGCCATGAAATCTCTTGCACTCAGGGTCGTTCATCTAGGCTTGGATCACCTATCAGTGAACAATTGGATGAAAGAACATTAGGGGCAATTATAGCAGGATAGCACGGTGGTCTCAGAATATGAACACAGAAGTATGCCATTACTGTTCAATCGTGATGATAAGTTCTTGTTGTAAACGCAACCTAAGGTGATTTGCAGCCACAGACCGTAGGAAAATGAGTTGTCAACAGGAAGACAGCACCTTTCCGCAGCCTGTCGTTGGGTACCTTAACTGTCTGTGAAGTCCTTGCACAGCTATCGAATAATTACTAGAAAACCTAGGAATGTGAATCCAACATTCAGCAGTTACTCATGCACCAGTGGCTCCTCCGTGCTGCTGTTAGAATGTACAATGGCATCCTTTTGGAGGCAACTTGCCTCACGCATTCCGCTTCTTCAGGGCCTAGAGGGTTATTAATAAAGGTACATTTAGGAACCCTTAAGACTTATAAGGGAAAACCACCACGTGTTTAAGGCCATCCTCTCATCTAAGGAAAAAGGTGAAAGTGAATTGCAGTTTTCCACTGTGGATACAATAGGTTTTACTGGGTTTGCAGGTTTGCCTGAATATCTGCCATTTCTGGTTTGTAGCCACTCAAGCCCCATATTCCACGAAGGAACTAAGCTCACAGAAGTTGCAGAAATCACAGTACTATGGGGTGAGTCTGACACCTCTTAGCTGTGTTTCTACGGAGAAATACCTCTTTATCCAGATCTCTCGGCTTCAGTTTTCTTTCTTTCAGGCATAAAAATAGCAGTGTTACAAGAGGAACATGGCTTTATTTGAAGGGTTGTTTCAGGTAGCATTAAACCTCGAAGAAGTGGACTCTCTGGCATCCATGATGTCAGGAAAAAGAATCCTGACATACCGTGGTTTGTATTCACAGTGCGATCTTTGCAGGAAAAGAGCTTTGATCTGTTCAGTACCAGGGCATCTTCTACAGACACCCCAGTAATGCACAGAAGCAATCTGTCAGACAGAATGCCAAATTCATACTACGAGATTTGTCATAGAATTTCGAGCAAGGAGTTACTCTTGCAAAAACGTTACCAAAACCATTCCCCCTTTCGTCAACACACAAACTGACACTTTCCCGTGTTGGTAGGGTCAGTGTCTGGACGCTGAGAAGAAATTGTTTTAGCTGCTCAAATGCAGTTTGTGAATCAACTTAACCAGTCTGAAATAGGCTGTCTGACTTGTGGCTTCTTGTGTGCGTGCATCAGGTGGTCTCATCCTCTGCCGCTCTCCAGAAGTGCCAATATTCTTTACTTTGGGGTGTTTCTAATATTTAGGACCCCCCACCCCCATAACTGCTTTAGCATCTCGAGTTTGGGAAAACAGGTTACGATGTTCCCTATACAGAGGACTGCTTAATGCCCCCACGTGTCAAAGAACTTTTTCTAATATGGCTGATTCCAGAGAAGATGATTCGTGCTGCACTTCAAGAATTAGAGGCACTTGGAGTAGGGTGGATGATTACAGGATCAGTGCTGTATGGGTGGCCATGACCCTTATTTAGGTCCAAAGGGTGTAATAAAACATAAAGGAAGAGGTTTCTTCCTTTTAAATTGTAGCCTTTGCAGCCTTGAGGGACCATGAGAGGTAGTTTGACATGCCCACCTGCCCTGGGGTTATTAAAACGAAAAGAATGTGTGGTCTTCAGAAACATTCCGCACTTAAACTTTGGCTGCGATTCTTCTTTTCTCAGCGATGAGAGCAACGTAACTAAAACAGACTCTGTTGCCAAGAAAGCGGTGTTGATGGTGTGCCAACGCCTTACCGTGTAAGTCAGGAGACCTTTGGAAACGAGTTCTGGAACGTATTTGCGTAGGCATAAAGCTATACCCTGCAAATATTGAATTGGCCTGCCTCAGGCTATACTGTCCGGAAGATTTGGGTCAAAGCACACGAAAGCAGAAAGCCAGTGAAATCAAGGCTCAGGAGGTTTCTGCCGGCACACACTACATTGGCTGCTGGTCTGCATCAGGTGTGTGCTACGGTTTAGCAGAAAATTTGTCTCCATGTTGCACATGCCCAGTGCATGTGCCTGAGACTAAGAGTGGAACCACAAACCGGTTAATCTAGCAGAAGCACTTTCAAACCCTGTAACGCTGAGACATTCACATAACAGCAGTAAGGTTCGCTTGCTAAAAATATATGTAAAGAGTCGAGAGCAAAGAGACAAGCACAATGGAGTGAAATGCTTCGATTTGGACTTTATGCGAAGACTCAAAAACCTGGGGACTGCAGGGATAGAACGGAAAATAACCTGAACCGCTTGGAGGAAACAGAACAGAAGAGATGGCCTGAGGGTGTAACAAGAATGACTGCAATATTTTGAAACACAAACTTGCAAAAAGTGGAAGTCTTCCTTTTTAGAAGGCAGATGCAGAGCACTGAGTTCCAGTATGTTGGCTCCCTAGAAAGGACATTTCCTAAAATTTGGTTGAGGCATTTAACCTCTTCACGTAAGAGAGAAGGAATTTGGTGTACTGTTCCATTTAACGGTGTGTCTTGGAAACATCCAGCTGGGCCTCTCTGAAACGTGTGAACGATCAAAGCGTTGCTGGAGGTGTCCAGGATTCTTTTTGTTTCCTTCTTTTTCCAGTGTAAGAGGGACAATACTCAGAAAATAGAAACAAAAGGCAGAAGAGACAAACAACAAAACCAAATAGCATACAGTAATATGATCGGGTTTACAAAGCAAGATACGAACTTGCCAATTGTTGCAATATTGCATATCATTACCTTCATAAGGGTTCTTTAGAGTAACAGATATAGACATGTAAAAACGTTCTAATCATATGAGTATTAACTGTTCTTTTCCGATGACAAATACATTCAGTTGAATAGTCACGTTAGCTAGCCTACGTATACGTATATGCACATTTATGTCTTTTACCTTTTCCATTCTTTCTTACCTCCTGTGTCCTATCCCAATTACTTTTGCTCTTTGGATAGATTCATGCCCTTACACAATATTTATTGTAGATTTTGGATCATATACATCTTTAAATGTCAAACAGGATTTCGGAATTGTTTGATTTTGGCGAATCTTGGAAATTTAGTAAATGCCTTTTCTGTTGAAGGAAGTTCACGATACTTTTCAGGTTCGAGGGCACAATACTATAGTCTGAGACGCTCCATCGACACTTACAGTTACAGGACGATTTCAGTCAAGAGTGGATCTAGAGTGTGAGATGCTAGGAGCATGTGTCTTTTGTTAGGAAATCCATTTCCCTGTTGCCTTGACATAATTTTAGCTAGGATTAAGGTGTCAGTGCTACCGCTGCTTTTGGGCAGGTAGCCTCACACAATATAGGAGACAGCAGTGTCTTCTTAACTCCTCCCTTTTTAGTGTTTCTATCCTGTGAGCCACAAGAAATGGTCTCATCAGTGATGAGCCTCTGTTAGGCCTGTCTTTCTTGGAGTCAGGCTGTTAAGGACTAAAAATTCTGCAAACTCAGAACCAAGTTCCCTGTTCCTTCTTAAGCTGTTTGTGCCATGTGTTTGTTCTTAGCCAGGAGACAAATGTAACCTAGGCACTGACTACTGGTTTTCATAATCATGTAGGTATGTTATGCCTCAGGAATCTAGGTATGTATTATCAAAAATGTCCAGTTTAATTTAGCATGAATGTTGAGGCTATTCGACTCAATTTAAGAAAACTCTCCTAATGTGGGACATCCAACTTTCTCGTTTTCAACCATCTATTCAGAAATCTGGCACAAAACGTGCCCCATTTCCTCAAAAGTACTTCATCTTCTGTCGGCGTGTGAAATAGCGTGATAAACAATGACCCTGGGAAGAAAGAGTTGTTTCCTGCAGATGACTATCACCTAACCCAAAATAACTTTAACTCCGGATTTGCCAGCCAGAGTGTATGCCATCTGGAAACTCAAGTAATGAGGAGGTACTGTATCACTTGATCTTGGAAAGTCTAGTCGGCTTCAGGGTGAGAGAACTCTCGCTTGATGAGAGATGGTTCCTCCTAGATGGCATAAAATATGATGAGAGAATTGTGTTCTATTAAACGTTGTACACTGGGATCCATTGAAGTTTCAACATAGCACATGGTGGAGGGAATGTAACATCGTTCAGGAAGCCTTGCCAACACGAGGCAGGCAAATCCTTCTTAACGCTCTGTGGTCCTGTCCTCCCTCACTGCCTAGAAAGACACTGCAAGGAATACGCTCACGCAAGTGTCCTCCCAAGTAATGACAACACTGTCCAGTCACAGATATAACTGCTAAGTGAGAGCTCTGAGCAACCTTGGCCACATCCTGACATCCTGAGCTGCACAGTACGTGGTTGATTTCAGTGTTAACATACAATTGGTTTCTTGCCTGCACCCAGAAATCCTCAGCGGCAGACAGGAGTCTCAGTCGCTCGTTTGCCTCAGCCAGAAGGGCACTGCAGCCCATGATAGTGTCGGCAGCCCATCTCAGCACCTTTGGCAGCTCAGCGTACTAGCGGGAGCCTCAGTGACACCTGCTCCCACCCAGAGGAATGGGGCGGGTTGGAGAGAGAATGATGAGTCTCCCCCAATCAGAGCACTTCAGTGCGCCAGCAGTGAACATTTCCTACAGCTAGACAGCCTTGGCAAACTAGTGAGAGTACAGCTGAGCCCTTCCTCTGTAAAACAGATGACATGGCTCCTCATAGATGGCACAAAATATTAAGAAAACTCTCCTAATGTGGGACATCCAACTTTCTCGTTTTCAACCATCTATTCAGAAATCTGGCACAAAACGTGTCCCATTTCCTCAAAAGTACTTCATCTTCCCAAGGGCTTCGCACACCTGAGACACCAGATTGGGACAGCCACACACTAGAGCCACACAGTAGAGTCATGCAAGTGGTGCACGCCAGGAATACGTGGGTCTGGTCACCTGGAATAGCCCAAAGCTGCAGTACAAATACGAGCCTAGGA
Source organism: Dasyprocta punctata (assembly GCA_004363535.1). Lineage (NCBI taxonomy): Eukaryota > Metazoa > Chordata > Mammalia > Rodentia > Dasyproctidae > Dasyprocta > Dasyprocta punctata. The sequence continues at coordinate 2,753 of RJWM01048122.1, read as the reverse complement.
AGGGTACACATCAATACCCCTAGGTTACTCAGCCTAGGAAGAGTTTGGGCCTCAGGCAACTGGCTCACAAGTGGAATCCAAGTGAATGGCCAGTCCCAAATACTGCAGGACCCAGAAACTGGGTCAGCATCAAGCACACCTTAGGGTGACAGACATTCCAGACTAGTGGAAATGAAAAGACAAATACGTTAACCCATTAGGTGACAACGACAGAACGGAAAAGAAAATAGAGTGTCAAATGCTCAGTCCCTCAGGAACAAATACAGGAGATAATCAGAAAGAGGGTATGGGAAGTGTCACACCAGCTATTTCTGACAATACGCTTAGTGAAATGATTAAACAAATCTATGTGACTAAAGAGGAAATCAGATTAGAAACAATCTTTCAGGTAAAGAAACAAACAATAACCTTGTCAAAGGAGTTGCCCATGCACACAAAAAATGCCATTGGTAAGGAAGTACCGGAGCCTGGGAAAATGTGGGAAACGTTCAATGAATAACACGAGAGAAAAAGTTTGCATCAAACAAATTCACCGAGATACACAGGAAATCAAAACCTCTATTAGAAGATGGCAAAACCGCTTGAGCGAAACTGAAGATAGAATTCTAGACCTTGAACGTGGGAGCATAGCTAGCAATAATGAAAGGAAAGAACTCTTCAAATAAGAAGGAATGATGAAATAACAATTGTATAACTCCATGATAGTGGAAAGGAAAACAGTAGAAGCGCGAGGTATGTCAATGAAAATGCGAAAGTCAACCCCAATGACAAAACTCATTATTTGCAGAAGTAATGTCAGAAACTTCCTAAAACATGGGAAAAGAAATTCATATCCACGAAAGCAACCCTCGAAAGAGTACTGAAATATACGCTGGATAGAGATAAAATGGCAACAATTTCGAGGACATCAATAGAAGGAAACGACCAGATAGGAAAAGCCATTGAATGAGGGGCACACGTAGGGAAGCCAACAACAGAAAAATAACATGACAAAATTAACCCAAGGCATGTCACTTAAAACCGCCCAGGTAGATGGCCTCATTTCACCAATTAAAAGAAATGCACTGGCCTTGTAGATCCAGACACAGGATCCAACAACATGCCGTATCCAAGAAGCTCATCTAACACCGAACGAAACTGATAGACTTAAACTGAAGAGACGGAAAACAACCTTTTATGTGACAAGAATGTATAAATATGATGAGTATAAGTGAAAATGCAGAAGTTTACAAAACTGACCAAAAATTTTTGCAGAAGTCATAGCGGATACTGTCTGAAGCCTGAGAAAATAATTTCGTATACATCTAGCTGAGGCAACTAAAATACCAGATAATCACAAGCCAAACATGACAAAAGTAGGGCTAAGTATTCTGTTGGCAGACAATCTTAACTTAACACCAACCATGGTTAAAAGTCATAAAGAAGGTCACTACACACTTCTCAGGGAACGAATTGAAGAGAACACGATAGCAATCATAAATGGATATGCACCAAATACAGGAGCGTGCCGCTATACAAGACAAATACTAACAGACATCCAAAAGCAGTTAGGCAAGAAATCAATTGTAGAGGGGGAACTTAATAACCCAGTCACACCAAGAGATAGGGCAACTGAAACAAAAGCAAACCGATGACAAAAAATCAGCAAAACATTCTGCTCAGCTGCACAGAATGTGGTAAACCATCGAGCAGATTATACACCACGACCAAGTGGGATTCATATCAGCAGTGCAAGGGTGCTTCGACAGGAAAGTCAACAAATTTAATATGCTACATCAACAGGGCCAAAGGCAACAATCACACGAGCATCTTAATAGACACAAAGAATCGTTTTGACAAAGTCCAGTACTGATTTGTGATTAAAGCCCTACAGAAAATCAGATGAGACAGTGTATTCCTCCATGTGATAAAAGCCATGTATGACAAAGCAATAGCCAACATGCTCTAAAAGAAATAAAATTGAAAACTTTCATTCTGATAGTAGGAACAAGACAAGACTGTCCACGATCAGCACGCTTATCGAATACCGTTCTGTGACAATGCGAAAGTGCAGTTGAACAAGACAGCCAAATAAATGCAACAGAGAAAGGACAGGAAGTTCAACTATCATTATTGCCAGATGATGTGATACTTTATACAGATAACCCTAAGAACTCCATCCAAAGATTGTTGGAGCTGAGAAACAAACACAGTTGTGTAGCTGGATTCAAAGTCACGTTTTCAAATTCGGTAACCTTCTTTTACACAAACAAGACAGATCCCAATCCAAAACTGGGCCTCATAAATTTAAACACACGTTTCTCAGACGAGAAAATGCAAACAGCAAAGAAGTACATGAAAAAAAAATGCTCAAAATCACCAGTCATTCCAGAAATGGTAATTAAAACATTGAGATTCCATCTCACTCCAGATAAAATTAGTGTCAAGAAGCAATTAAGCAATAACAAACATATGTCAGTGGGGCCGTGGGGGAAAATAACCCTTTTCCACTGTTGCAGGGCGCATGGACTGGTTAAACTGCTGTGGAAATCCGCGTGAAGATTCCTCAAAACACTTGGTTGGGAGGTTCCATTCAGGGCAGGCATCCCACTTCATGATATAGTCTCAGAAGAACTGAAGACGTAATCAAACACTCGATACGTGCGCATCCGTGTTTATCACGCCAGAATTTGTAATAGCCGTGTCTTGGACACAAACCAAAGGCCCACCGGGGGAGGAATGGATAAAAAAGGTGTGGTGATTTTCATGCCATC
>RJWM01048121.1:0-11617 GCA_004363535.1 Dasyprocta punctata | reverse complement strand
AAAATCTGCCCAAGGGGTCTAGGCTCCTGGGAACTTGTTTTAAGTGGACTTGAAGTAATGCTGCCTGGAGGTGGTGGAGGAGATCTTCGATTATTTTTCAACTTTTGTTTTTCACCTGGACACCAGGGACCAGATGCAGAGATTCTGGGAGAAACAGTGGATGATTACTCCAGGGGTTTGGAGGAGCTTTGGCTGAGAGTAGCCAAGATTATGAAAGCACCCATCCCAACACAAACAAAACTCACAGGCACGCACATGGACACACACATACTGTACATGTGTAACTGACTGACACTGCAAGGTTCCCGTTCATGCAGACTTAATTCATGGTAGACACTTAGAAGATGCCGACTTTGAGTCAATTCATCTTTCTCCTGCAGCTTCCTCTCTTAACCTGCGATTTAACCAATGACAACTGTCTATTCAGAAGCAGTACCAGTGTGCGCAAGGATGGAGATGTGGTCATTGGGGGTTTCTTCTGCCTTTATACCGGTATCTATATCAGTGATATCTATGGAATAAAGCCTAGTGAGGACATGATTAGCCTGGAGTAAGTATTCTTTAGAGTTATTCATTTTCTGCTTGATCATCATGATTGACAATACCTGGTAAGGTCTGTAATTGAACAGGGCAGTACTCTCTGTGTGCTGATCCTGTCTCCTCAATCATCCTTTTACAGGACTGTTAATAACTTATTTTGTGTTTCCTGTTGTCTTCTTCGTCTTTTGAAAATGGGAAAATGTAATTATTTATTTCATGATTTTAGCTTCCTCTTTTAAAAGTTAGAATCAAAGGTTATACCACCTTCTACCTGATGGTATGATAAATGCATCTCACTTTACCTACATGATGATAAATAATCTCTATTAGAAACTCAGTCCTAAAGAATGCCATTATTAGTGCATTAGGAGGATTACTAACTATTCCATAAAGTTCACATTCTGATAATATTATGCATAATATTTCTTACATTTGGGCTGCTATTGATGGCATATTTTCATGGTTAACTTCTTTCTATAGATATTTAGTGACACTTTCAAATAATCTGCATATTATGCCTTCATACCAGGGAAGCTCCAAGAACTTGGAGCTGCAAACCAGGCTGGGAATAAGGGAGACGATGTCTGTGAAATTTTCATCATCAATTTTGATTGTGCTTCTCATGTACATTCTGGTTTCAGATATTAGCACATTAGTTCTGTAGGCAGAGGAATAACAAACTCAGGTACAAATTTATGCATGAAAAGCACACTGTAGAAAATGAGTTAAAATTATATGAATTGGAAAACAAATAATAGCAGTGGAAAAATAATTATTGCAAAATTCAAATACAGTCAAATTCATCAATTGAATAGGAACTCTAATTTGATGGAAAAATTACCACTTAGTTATTTTTATTTATAAATAACACAGATAAACCAAGATAAATATGAGAAATTTCAGACAGTTAAATCATTTAGAAAATACCAGGAAGCACCATTAAGAAAAAAATGAATAATTATTCAGGGAAATGGATCTTGGATGCATGAAAGGGGAAATGGCAGTACAGAAAAAGGACAAAACACAAGTCAGTTAGACTATTAGTGTCTCTTAGTTCATTAAAAAGGAAGGTTGCTGCTAATGTCAGATGGAGAATTTTTTCTGCCCATATCATGTACCCTGAGCAACTACTTTAAAGATAACAACATGTAATATATTCACTATTGTTATTTTCTTATTATTCTGTCATGAAATTTTGTATTACCCTTTTTCCACAAAATATAATTTTAAAAATTTTATAAAGAATAAATGTATCATAGCTTTACTAATTTAAAAAATAACTTTAAATTGTTGCTGTATGTTTGCAGTACATAATGACTCCATTCATCATGGGGGATTGGTGCATGGGCATAACACATCTCAGTATTTTTTATCCTCTCTTACCTCTGGGCTGCTCTACTCCTCCCTTCCTCTCTCCATCTACTGGATAAATAGGATAAAGAAAATGTATGATTAAGAATAATAGCAAAGAAGTATTATGGACAACTTACAATGGCATGAAGCTTCAAAGTGTCACAAAGACACATTAACTGTGATCTTCAGAGTATATTTAAGGCAGTACGGAGTTAGAACAAAAAAGCAAAAATGAAGTTTATAATAAGGAGGATGAGGATGGATATGAGTACAAGTATGTAGAGGGAATAGTGCCTATAAAAAATATATGGCAGGATACTGTCGAATTTGAACAACCCTGCCTGAAAGAAAAATAACTGTCTTTTAAGAAGGTAATGAAAGTTACATATGCAAGTCTGATTTATTATGCACATACAGATCACTGTACCCCACAACTGAAAAATGCATATGCAGTACTGAGATAGAGCGAAGTCATGGAGCATTTGCCTAGCGTGGGGGAGGCAATGGGATCAATTTACCATGGTGCATGAAAAAGAAGCAAGAATACATATTCACAAATCCAATGGGAGAAATAGTAAGATGGGAATGCAAACTGCGCTATGAAGCAAGCCTCACCAGCGAGGACAATTAAAAATAACACCAAAATTTTCTCTTGTTGGGTTCTAACAGAAATCAGACATCAGTCAATAGAAATGCTAAGCCTTCTCACTGCTGGGAAAACTGTCTTCAAGATGGTGGCAAATCTGAAGAGTATAAGCTTTCTTTGCAAAAATCTCTGCCAGAGATGCTAAGTTTTGCTTGACAATATTTTTTTATTATCAAATGTGACAACAGATAAAATATTTAAAGAACACAGTGTGGTTCTTGGTCCTCGAAGAGTTTTCATTCCAGTCAATCCTTCATTCTTGCTCCAAATGTCTGTGTCTTTGCCATCTTCTGCCTCCGTTGAAGCCCTGAAGATGTGACAAGAGCATCCCAGGGTTTGGGGGTAGCAGTGCCAGGTTTCTGCCTCACCATAGTCATCCCAGCGATGTCAGAATTTTATGCACTGTGGATCTTTCATCTATCATTGATCTTCCTTTTCAATGGCATTTCAACTTCTATATGAGTATGATTTCTGTATGAAGCATTTAATGAGGTGTTAATATGAATATTTTAGTTATTCATACAAGGAAATATTTAGGAAACCCACACTAAGTGTAAACTGCTGTTACGATGTTCACACATCGCTTTGTGAATTCATTTTTCTTTGCACATGTGGAAATTAGTAAAAACCTCACAGATTCTAAGTTATATTATTTGCTTAAGTGTAAATTGTAACATGTTACCTGAGCCACTCCATCCACAAATAGACTAAATTTTCTGGGTGTTCATCTTCATTTGTAGAATCTTAACTCAGTTTGTTGTACAAAAATGTACCTCGAGCTCTAAGTCTGAAACAAGAATGATTTGTACTTACAATTTTTCAGGTCAAAAAATTATAAAAACATCTGTTTCCTGGTTTTTCAGTGGCAGATGTGTCAGTCTATACTCATATTACAGAAGGATCAAGCAAGTTGATTCTGGCCTGTTGTGACGATACTAAACTCCACCCACACAATGTTATTTAATATTGTTACCCCCAAAATCAAACTTCAAGTTCCATTTTACATTTAAGTTTAGGGTCCTGAGCTCTGAAGATAAGGTAAGGTCACAAGTATTTAATTCATAAATGGTGCTGTAGTAGATTGTAATGTAATCATTTATCCTTTTCTCTGATGAAACCTATGGTCTCTATGCAGGCTTCAGGGCTCCAATTACCAAAATTTTCTAGCATTCGTTTTTGCCATTGAGGAGATCAACAAGAATCCTCATCTTTTACCCAACATGTCCCTCGGATATGAGTTCCATAATGTACATTACGGTCACTGGAGGCTGCTGGGGAGTTTCTTCAGATTGCACACAGGGCGAGGTGAGCTCCCTAACTACACCTGCGGGAGACAGAGCAATTCTGTAGCAGTCCTGACAGGAACGTACTGGACAAATGCTGGGAACACTGCGACACTGCTGGAGCTCTACAAGTTTCCACAGGTGAGGCAGAGCATGTGACAGGAAGAGTAGAGTCAGGTCATACGTGTTGTCCACTTGGGTTCTGCAGTTGATGAAGTGGGGAGACTGGGTTCATGTGTCACTGAACTTTTAAAATCTCAACCAGTCATACACAGAGACTGCTGAATTACTAAAGCTTTCTTTGTCTGAAGCAGAGAGGAGACAGAGGAAATGAAAGAAGTTTAGAACTCAGTTTCTAACCAGATATTTTCAAATACAAGGCACTTATGGAATGAGATACATAAGTGGGGGAGGGGGGAGCTGTGTTTCCATTTACAAATTCCAGCTGTTGCTTAGTGCTATTCAAGTTTAAGTTTGTGCTTGGTGTCAGCCCTCTTTCCATCACTTCAAATGTTCTTTTTCTTTCAGCTTAGCTTTGGCTCCTTTGATCACACATACAATGACAGAGTACAGTTTCCTTCTCTGTATCAAGTGGCCCCCAAGGACACATCTCTGGCCCTTGGCATGGTCTCCTTGATGCTTCATTTCAGCTGGACCTGGGTGGGACTGGTCATCACCGAAGGTCAGAAAGGCCTTAAATTTCTCTCCGATGTGAAAGCAGAGATGGACAGGAATGGAGTCTGTGTAGCATTTGTGAAAATGGTCTCAATTTTTCTTACATCATTTGCATCAGGTCTACAGAAACTAGTTTTCCTGACCAGGGAAACATCACCAGTAAATGTAGTTGTGGTTTACTATGACACAGAGAGTCTAAATGATGTGAACTATCTGATAGGGCAGTTTGTAGTGACATGGAGGGTCTGGGTGACAAACTCACAATGGCATGCTGACATGGCTGGGAGAAATTTCATACTTGACTCATTCCATGGGACTCTCATTTTTTCACACCACCACATGGAGATTCCAGATTTTAAAAACTTCGTTCACACAGCTAACCCCTCCAAATACCCAGAAGACACGTTCCTCACTCTGTATTGGTTCCAGAATTTTCACTGCTCAGTATCTGATTCTGACTGTTCACTGAGGAACTGTCCACCTAATGCCTCTCTGGCATGGTTGTCTGTGAATCGCTTTGACCCGGATATGAGCGACGAGAGCTACAATGTGTACAATGCTGTGTATGCTGTGGCCCATGCCCTCCATGAGATGCTCCTTCAGCAAGTTGGAACAAAGCCAATCAAAAATGGGGGCACAGTGGTGTTTTCCCCCTGGCAGGTAAAGTCTGTTCCATTAGATGGCCTGGCCTCTTAGCAAGCTCTATTTTCGGGGGCTCCACAGGTGCTCAAAGCAAGCAATTAACAAATATTTCTCAAAACTATGAGGGATTCTATATGAATTTCATTCATATGCAAATTTTGGCCTTAAAATGAGTCATAAGCATTGTTTTTTCCCCCAATGGTATTAGTGCTCCAGCCCCTTGACCTTTTCAATAAAATCTAAAAATTTCACATGCAGTTCTTGTGGGGAAATACATCTTTATGTACAAGAATTTTGTTACACAGCAGATTGCATATATTTTGAGTCATTACATTTACTTCTGTAGTCATTTTTACTATTGAAAAATTCACTGGCAGGTAGATTTCATGGGAAGAAGACAGAAACATGCATTTGGGAAACTTTTAACATTTCTATACACTGTCTATTTAGATGGCCTTGCTTGGAATCTTTCCTCTTGATACTGACATTTCAGAAACATTTTGATATGTTAACCCTCAAGTAGTTTTCATGTATTCTACTTCATTTGAGCTTGTATGAAAGTTCCATCATGAAGTTCATTAAATAGAATTAGGGCTTCCAACATTCATATTTTGTGTCTTAATACTGGCACGCACTTAATCAGAGGATGTTGTTTCTGTCTCAGCTGCTCCCTGTTCTGAAGAAAATGAAGTTTAGCAATCCCACTGGAGACCAAGTGAATCTAGATAAGAAAAGTAATGTGGAGGAAAACTATGACATTTTCAACTTTTGGAATTTTCCAGAAAGCCTTAGATGTAAAGTGAAAGTTGGAGGGTTTTCCCCTCTCGCTCCAAATGGGCAACAATTATTTTTATCTGAGGATATGATAGAGTGGGCCACAGGAATTACTAAGGTATGTTACAGCTAAAAAAGATCTTGTATTAAACATAAATAGTCAAAATCTTTATGTGTATTTTGTGTCCCACCTTTGATTAAGAAATAAACGCATGAAAGAACACAAATGGTTCAAAATTTACAAGTTCAATTTGTAATGTAAGGCATTTTCTTATTTACCCATCTTCTGACTAGTGGAAAAGAAATACATTTACCTAACTACATTGTTGTATATATTGACATGTTTCTTGCCATTAAAACAATGCATTCTAGAATTGGTATTTGGATTTACGTACTCACAAAAATTGACTTTCACTGCAGTTCTGAAGAATTAAGCAGAAGGCTAAGCAGTTACTAACACACATCTGACTTTTCTCAGACTCCCCGTTCTGTGTGCAGTGAGAGCTGTAATCCTGGATTTAGGAAAGCTCCTCAGGAAGGAAGAGCTGCCTGTTGTTTTGATTGCACCCCTTGCTCAGAGAATGAGATCACCAATGACACAGGTACCAGCATGCCTTGAGGAGAAACTGTTGCTCTCTAATATTTGGCTCCCATCTACCCACAAAATACACAAAATGCACAAAAAAATGAAATAGCATAATGCATAGGAGTTAGTATTTTATCCAAGGTCAAGAGCACTCAGTTAAATTAAGAGATTTAATAACAATTTATTAAGAGAAAAGGAAATGCAAAATTGTTCTGTGATTTAGTTATCAATTTACTGTCATTGCTGAACTCAGTGCTCTTGAACTTGGAAAAATTGCTCAGTCCTGTGCATTATGCTCCTTCATTTTTATGTTTGTTTTTGCACTTGCTTTGCTGTGCATTATACACAGGGATGGTGTATAACTGAGTTGCATCCACAGGTGTTTTTAAGAGACAATTTTCATGATTATTTAAAATTCAAGAGTACTTAAAATACAAAGTACTTATATACCTAAAAACAGAACTTCAAAATATAGAGCAAAAGCAAAACTAATACCAAGAGGCCATAGACACATTAGCAGCTATAAAAGGAGATTTTTTTGGCCATGCTCATAGCAACATTAAAGACATTAAGTGGAAATCCTGCAAGGCAAACTCACCATTATTGCAGTGAATCTGGAAACTGACAGTAATAGTTGGGGAATTCGGCAGTGAATCTATTGGGATTTGTGCTTTTTTTAGTTGGTAGTTTTCAAAAAATATTCTTCAATTTCATTCATCCATATTGGCTCCTTTAAAATTTTTGTATCTTCTTGATTCAGCTTTGGTAGTTTACATGCTTTAGGATTTTATCCATTTCTTCCGAGTGACCCATTGTATTAGAGCACATTCTTTAAGTAGTTAACAACAGTCTTGATCTTGGGAGAATCCATTGTGTTTTCTCCTTTTTGTATTTCTAATCACATGGCATTGGGACTTAGTTTTAAAGAAACTTTTGCTAAGCATTTGTACTTTGTTCAGTCTTTCAAAGAACCAACTCTTTGTTTCATTCATTCTTTTTTTTTATTTTAGCGAAGAAAAAACAGAAAAAAAGACATATAAAACAAAGACAACAAGCAAAAAAGACAAACAAATGACTAGAGTAAATACACAACAGTAACATTGCAGGCTTACAAAATCGGATGATAGAAACTTGACAATGGTTGCAATATTGTGTATCGTTATCTTTAAAATGGTTATTTACATTAACAGATATAGACATGTAAAATTAATCTAATCATATGAGTATTAATTGTTCTTTCTCAATAATGAATAGATTCAACAGTGTGTTCATTTTAGTTATCTTACATATACATATATACAGGTTTATATCTTTTCCTCTTCCCTTTTCTCTCTTTATATTGCTTTTTAGTCTCGATTTCATTAATTTCTGCCTTGATATTTCTAATTTCCTTCCTGCTACTAACTTTGGGTTTGGATTGTTTTTCTAGGACTTTGAAGGACGTCATTAGGTTTTTCATTTGAGTGCGTTCTGTTTCTCTAACATGAGAATTCACTGCTGTAAACTTCCCTGTGAAGACTGCTTTCATTGCCTCCCAGAGGTTCTGGTGTCATACTGGCAGATTGTATAATTTCTTCTTTAATTTTGTTTGTGCCCCACTGATTGTTCAAGAGGGTATTATTTAATTTCCATGTGTCTGCATAGTTTGTGTGGTGTCTTGTGCTATTCAGTTCTAGTCTCACTGCACCATGGTCCAGTAATATGCAGAGAATAATTTCAATTCTTTTACACTTATTGAAGCATGCTTTATGACTAATACATGGTTCATTCTGGAGAAAGTCCCATGTGTTACTAAGAAGAATGTGTATGCTGTTGTTGTTGGGTAGAACACTGTAAATATCTAAGTTCATGTGTTCGAAGGTTTGGCTCAGCTGTGATATTTCTTTGGTGGTTTTTGCCTGGTTGATGTGTCCATTTGTGATAATGGGGGTATTGAGATCCCCCATTACAACCATGTTGGTGTTCACTTGATCCTTTTTGTCCCTTAGTATTTGTTTAATGAAGTTGTGTGTGTCAGTATTTGGTGTGTATATATTTATAATTGCTAATTCTTCTTTTGAACTGTTCCTTTATTCAATATGTTGTGATTTTTATCTCATCTGATCAGCATTAACTTGAAATCCACTTTGTTTGCAATTAAGGCAACAGCTCCTGCGTTTTGCCAGATTCCTGTTGAATGGAATATGGTTTCCTTCCTTTAGATACAAATGTTCATCTTAAATATATTTACATGCTGTTATGTATATTTCATAGGAAAAAGGCTGAAGTTCTGCATTCAAAGCATTTTTCAGAAAGTAGAAAAAAGCTTATCAAGCACCAAAAAAAGGAAGATAGGAAAAATATGACATAAGATGTCAAGAAAACTCACACACAAAGAATAAATAGTAAAACTAAAATTGATTTTTGTAAAGACATAGATAAACTTTAATAAATTTGATATAGACAAAAAGAAAACATTGCAAAAATAAAATACCATGATTGGCAGGGCATGGCCACACATGCCTGTACTCTCAGGATTCAAGAGGCTGAGGCAGAAGGATCACTGTGAGTTTGATGCCAGCCAGGGCTACATAGTGATTTCAAGGCCACCCTGGGCTACATAGTGAGAACCTGTCTCAAAAAACCAAGTAAATGAATAAAGAAATAAATAGATATAAAAAAGCAAAGAAATATCATGATTGTAAACTTGGTCATTTTTAGAAATGAAATGAAATGTTTCAAATGAAAATGAAAAATAAATAATTTCACATCAAACCATGAAAATTAACTTGCAATTCTAATATTAAAAAAATAGCAAAATGTCCTAAAGGAAAATGAAAATCTTCACAGTATGTGTCTACTAACAAAGTTGAATTTATTATTTAATATATTTTCGTAAGTTTTATGATGATTCAAGTCATACTGGTGAATCTTATAACTCTACAAGAGCATATTAATGCCGACTGACAACAACTCCATCAGAGGAAAGTGATGGTGGAAAAGTCCGTTCATTTTATGAGAAGAGTGAAATGTTTGCAATGACTCTCAACACTGCCATTAGAAGAATAAATTTTGCAGTGCACCTTTCATCTTGAAGTAAATCAAAGTTGTGCTCTAAATTGCAATGTAATTGGAATATATGTGTATGCATATATACTACATTTTAAGCAAATTTAGCTTATGAGACATAATTCATTACAAAAGTTTCTTGCAAAATAGTAATAAAATGTTAAGTGAACTGCTTTTGACAATTTAGAAATAAACACTGATATAAATTACTTCTTAAATTTGTGTTTGGAGGAAAGGGCTCTGATCTAAATATAGTATTCACAGAATCCAAAGCAAACATCAGGTTTTGGGACAATAGTGACAGCAAATAAAGAACGATAAACTAGACATTTTCACTCTTAAATGGATGCACCTTGAAAATGTACTTATCAGTAAACTAAATAACTCACCTGCATGCAACTATCATATTGTTGCACTTGTGCGATAAACTGAAAGAAATCTATGTGTGTATATAAAATTTACTTAAGAGCGTCAAAAAATAAGTTTGAGTGAAAAGTAGACTTCACAGGGTCATTTTCCGATTTCATTTTTAATGTGAATTGTTCTTTGAAAATAATATAACAATGATAAACAAAAAGATAGTTATGCAGTTGATCTCTCTTGATTCATTGAGGGGAAAGCTTTGTGCTGAGAATTTTCTAGAGTAGGTTCCATGTCTATTTCTTATACTGTAAACAACTACTGTGAATATAACATTATGCAATGTGTTGATTATTCTTACTCTCCTATTGGTCTGCTTTAAATTTTGTTTTACTGTAATCTCTTACTTTTTTTGGTTTAAAATAAAAAAATGGTGAAAGCAAGATTGAAACAAGAATTTCCCAAGTGGCCAACATTACTGACCTTATACCAGAGGATCTGGCTACTGCAATGTCAAAAAAATAAATAAAAACAAAAATTTCAGCGAAAGAACAATATAATTTACATTGTTTTTCAATGATGGAAATGTGTAAGATTAAAATTTCAATGAATTATTCATTTTATAAAGCAGTGACTAAATACAAGACTAATCTTAAAAACTACCTTGATAACATGAAATAATCATATGTGAAATTGAAAACATTTATGACATCTTAAATACATGAAATACCTGGCAATACCCTTGAGTATCTGGAAAAGTACTACCAATGCATTGCAAAAAAGCACTTAAAAACTTCAAACCTGAAATAAGTGATGGGGTAACATATGCCATGGGTAGAAAGACACAGTCATGGAAGGACATTGGTTCTTTACCACTCAATTCACAAACTGCAATCAAAATTCCAGGATGTCCCTTGGTAAAAATTACAGCTTTTTAAAAATGGAAATTCTTAATGTACCTGGTAACAATTCCTACTGATAATAGTGTTTTCTGGGTGTGTAACAAATTGTGGTGGATTATTAATAATCCATTGCACATTGAATGAATACCGAGTACATTATTTACAGATGTGTGATTTAAATAGGTTTTTTTGATTTATGAAAAGAGATAGTTGCACTTACGAATATCATAGACTAATAAGGAGAATTGTGTGATCCACCACACAATAAAGAATATATCAGTATTACTACAGAATTGTTTCCTATGCAACATTCTCTATTTGTGTTTAGTAAAAGAAGGGGGAAAATTTGGCTCAGCTAATCAAGAGATTCTTTGAGTAGGAACTGTAAACAGAAAATACTGAATACTACTGATGATAATTTGAACTTCTCACTAGATATGGAGCAGTGTGTGAAATGTCCAGATCATCAGTATGCCAACAATCAGAAAAACCACTGTCTCCAAAAGTCTAGGATTTTTCTGAATCATGAAGATCCATTGGGGAGGAGTCTGGTTGGTGCAGCCCTGAGTCTCACGATGGTCACAGTGGTTATTCTTGGACTATTTGTCGAGCATGGAGACACACCCATTGTCAAGGCCAACAACCGGGCCCTCAGCTACACTCTGCTCATCTCCCTCACCTTCTGTTTCCTCTGCTCCTTGCTCTTTATTGGCCAACCCAACACAGCCACCTGCATCCTCCAGCAGACCACATTTGCAGTTGTCTTCACTGTAGCTGTTTCATCTGTCTTGGCCAAAACCATTACTGT
>RJWM01048120.1:0-11617 GCA_004363535.1 Dasyprocta punctata | reverse complement strand
ACACTGGGATCGTTATTCTAGCAGAATGTGCAAAATCAGTTGTATATAGAGAAGTCAGAGCCCTTCTCTCACCAGCAGAGCCCACAGCAGCAGACATATCCTCTCTATGCCTCATTCACAGTAAAAGTATGAGGCTTAAATAAAGGTCTAAGCAAATAAATAAAAAGTCATTTTGATTACTTTTGTTTTGTGCGTTTGTGACTGTGCTGTGCATCTCACCTCCTCACTGACTAAACTGATTTAGTGCATGAATTGATTCAAATGACAGAATGAGGGTACCTCCCCTGTAGCTGTAATCAGAGGGTGGTGGTTTCTGACCTGTGCAACAAGATCTATGCTGAAGAAATCTCCTTGGACTTCAGTTTGTAAATCTCTGGAAAGAGCCAAAGCATTCATCCAGTTTTTCTTTCCAGTAATTTTATAACTTCTCAAATGAAAAGTCATTAATGTTTCACTTTCTGGAATGGAATGACTGGCAGCTCCTCCAAGCCAGGAAAAAAAGTGGTCTCACTGGGGAGACTTTGGCCTCACACTTGGCCATCTCTTGGGAAACTAATGTGTTTCAAGGGGAAAAGAACAGGCTCTGAGTCAATATTAACCAGACTAGAACATGTTTTCAGACTATCAGTAAGCATCATCATTAACAGTTCCTCATGATGCATCCTGCCCCATTGCCATAACTTAATCTCTTTTAGAAACTAGTATTTATTCAGCCCAGTGGAGTTACCAAACCTTACTGCTTCTCATGAAACCATATTTTATAAACTATATGAAAAATGCAGTTAACATGCAATTAGGTCAGTCATTCCTAACCTATATTACAATAAATTCTATTTTCCCCTGAATATTATTTCAATAAATATGGCTAGCCAAGAATTTTAAGCTCAGCATTCTATATCTGGAAGAACAAAAACTGTACTCTATTTCTAATATTTAAGGTTCCATGATAATTTAAATAGTAACTCCCTTTACATGCTTAAAAGATGCATTTCCAAAATGTAATTTCCACTCAATTTATTAAGACCACATTTAATATATAACTAATGTAAGAAGGCAGAGCTATATATAATATAACTCTAACAATGTTATTTATGATTATTCTTTAGGATAACAACAAAAAATAGAAATTTCAAGTAGAAATATTTATTAAAAATGTTTTTGGTCTCAGAATTATCTTGGTATTTTGAAGTTCACTATAGATGAGATTTATAGTATAGAATTTTCAAATTGTATCTCAGTTACTCTTCCTATGTTCTTTTACTAAATTTAATTTCATTTAATTTTTATTGAGATAATATTGAATATAACTTTATGAGGTACATTATAATAGTCCAATATATATACACAATGTATAATAAGCATCCCACCTTGTCAAAAATCAGTCTTTTTTATGTGTTGAGAATTTTATCCTGTCCTTTTCTAGTGATTTTGAAATACACCATCCACTTTTTTAACTTTACTTATTCTACTATACTAAATAAGAACTGGAGAGCCATGCAGGTCTTAGAAGGAAAAACAAGAGGCCAGTTCACTGTTCCCATGAGCCAACTGGTGTGTGGGTTGGGAGACAAAAAAACCCCACCCCCATAAGCAACTGGCTGATTTGGAGGAATACAGGCTGAGTTGTTAGCAACTGAAGTACAAAAACAACTTAATGTTTGTACTGCTTGATTGACTTCGTGGGCCTAAGGCCAGTAATCTGAGCATCTATTAAGAGGGTAACAATGTGCAGTACAAAAAATATGATGGATTTCTTTCTGTCTTGTTTTTGAAATCCAGTATTGTTCTCACTGTTTTGTTTTGTTCTGTATTGTGTTTTGTTTTATTCAATGTTCTGTTTTGATTGGTTTTATTCTGTTCTGTTTAGTTTGATTTTATTATGTGTGATGGTATGGGTAGCAACTTTGAAGATAACAAGACATGCTATGGTAGCCTTTGTTGATTTCCTATTATCCTGTTTCAAAGTCCTGTATCACTTTCACTGTTTTGCTTTGATTGCTTTTATTCAGTTTTATTTTGTTTGATTTTATTCTCTTTAAGATAAAATTTAAAAGAAAGAATTAGGAAATAAATAAATAAGAACTGGAAATAATTTCTTCTTTCTAACTGCATTTTGGTGCCCTTACTGAATTTAACTGTAATATTTAAGCAGGACAGCGTCAATTTGATTGGCTTTGGGACCCACCTGGGAGATTGGTGGAGCAGAGCACACTTCTGGTTGTGGATCTTGGAATTTATGTCTAGGCCTTCCCCCCTAACACTGTTCCCCTGCTTCCTGGTCTCCATGAATGAAGCAGGTTTGCCCAGTCACACCTTCTGCCATGATGTTTCAGTCCTAGGACCAGCTGATCATGGACCAAATCTTCTTAAAACAGGAGCCAAATTAATCTGTTCCTCCTTTAAACTTTACCAGATAGTGTGTCCAGCAGTGGAAAAGGTGACTAATACAGTTTCTCTCCACCCTTCTTTCCAAATCATTCCTAGTCTCTGGTAACCACTAATCCATTCCATTCCATTATTGTTTCCACAAATGAAAACACATCTAGTATTTGTCTGTGTCTAGTTTATTTCAGTTAACATAATGACCTCCAGTTCTATCTACATTGTTACAAATGACAGGATTTAACTTTTTTCTGTGGTGAATAGTGTTTAATGAATATGAACTTGCAGATTTTTTTGGTATAATGTTTTTGGCTTTTATGGATATATACCTAGTAGTAGATTTGCTCAATCATATTTTTATTTTTAAAGGAATCACCATACTCCATTGCATACTGGCTATATTAATTTACAGTCTCACCCAGAGTGTGTATAACAGTTTTATTTCTTTCTGCATCCTCACTAATATTTGTCATTTTTTGTCTTTTTGATGATGACCATCCTAAGTAGGGTGAAATCATATCTAATTTTAGTTTTTATTTACATTTCCCTGAAAATTAGTGAAACTGAGCACTGTCTCATGCACTTGTTGGTCATATACATGTCTTGTTTTGATTTCTGTTTAGTTCTCCAGCCCATTTTTGAGTTGAATTATTTGGTTGTTAGTGTTCTAATTTCTGAGCCCTTAGTATTCTGAATATCAATCTCTTGTTAAATAAATTTTTATTTTATCCCAATATGTAGGCTGCCTCTTAATTCCACTGATTATTTATTTTACTATGTAAAGTTTCTTGGTTTAATGTAATCCCATTTGTCTTTTTCTTTTTATTGCCTGTATCTTTGGAGTCTTAACCAAAATACTACTCCCTTCAGCATTCTCTTGAAGTGTTTGTATTTTTTGAAGTAACATATCTTCAAGTTTGACCTTTAGGTCTTTTATCTATTTTGAGTTCATTTTTGTGTTTTTGTTTGAGACGACAAGATCTAGTTTCATTTCTGTACATATGCATACCCAATTTTCTAGCACCATTTATTGAAGAGGCTATTTTTCTCCACCAAATGTTCTTGGTGATTTTGTCAAAAATCAATTGGCTTTCTGAACATAGATTAATTTCTGAATACTGTATTTTATTGGTCTGTGTCTGTTTTTCCACAAGTATCATGCTACTTTGGTTATTGTAACTATGTAGTATGTTTTGAAATCAGGTATTGTGATGTCTTCAACACTGTTCTTCATTTTTTCCCTCAAGATGATCTTTGCTGTTTATAGTCTTTTGTTGGTTCCATATAAATTTTAGAACTTTTTTTCTGTAATACAGTCATTGTTATTTTGACAAAAATTGCATTAAACCTAAAGATGACTTTAGGTAGTGTGATTATTCTACAATACTGACTCTTCTGATTCATTCATAGTGATAACCTATTTTTGTATGTCTTTCATTATTCATTTAATCATTATTCTATGATTTTCATTGTAGAAATCTTTCTCTTGATTAAGTTACTCATAAATATTTCATTTTGTAAGTTTTGAAAATGCAATTGATTTTTCTATTTCTGTTTTAGTGAATTCATTATTAGTGTATAAAAGGATTTTCGCATGTTGATATTTTACACAGCAATTTATCAACTCCAACAACTTTTTGATGGAATATTAGGTTTCTCTGGATATAAAATCATCTCGCCTACAAGCATAAATAACTTAAAATTTTTCTTTCCACATTGACTGAATTTTTAATACATAAGCATTAGTATTTTGAGATATGTTACTTCTATATCTAATTTGTTGAGGGTTTTTATCATGAGGAAATGTTGAACGTTATTGAATGGCTCATCTATTGAAATGATTATATTGCTGTCCTTCATTATGCTAGTGCATAATTGATTTACATATTGAACTATGTTTGCATTCCTGAGCTGAATCATACTCGGTCACTATGAGGAAACTTTGGCGTGCTGTTAAATTCTGTTTTCTAGTATTTTATTGAGACTATTTGAAACTATGTTCATAGAGGATATGGCTTTATAGTTTTCTTTAAATTGTTGTTGCATCTTTATAATGTTGCCCTCATAATGAAAGTTTGTCAGAGTACCATCTATTCCAATATTTTGAGACAGTATAAGAATTGAAATTAGTTCTTTTTTAAACATTTTGTTGAATTCAGCCTTAAAGTCATCAGGTCCTGGAGATTTTTTCAATGGGAAATTTTTAATTACTTTTTCTATCTCATTATGCATTATTCTGTTTAGATTTTTTTTATTTCTCCCTGATTCAATTTTTGTAGGTTGTATGTGTTCAGGAATTTATCCATTTTCTCCAGACTTTGTAGTATAATTGTTCATAATTGTTTCATATGATGCTTTGTGTTTCTGCAGTAACCTGAAAAACCTCTCATGTGCAGATGAAAAGAATATTCTGTTGAATGAATTGTTCTGTAGATGACTGTTAAGTACATTTGTTCAACAGAATGTATGGTTTCTATTACATCTAATAAAAACTGCTTTAAATATATTTGGGCCATTGCATATTTGATGCATCTACAATTACAAATGTTATACTATCTTTCTTCCAAATTGATTCTTTAGTTAACATATAATGTCATTCTTTTACTCTTAATATAATTTTTTGTTTAAAGTCTGCTTTATTTGACAAGAAAATAGCACACTTTTGGTTTCCATTTATCTTGTGTGTCTTTTTCCAATTCTTCACTTTTAGTCTATGTGTATTTTTTATCAGCAAAGTGAGCTTCTTATAGGTAACACATAGTTGAGTCTTTTTAAAATATGCATTCAGCCAGCCTATGTTCCTTGATTAGTGAATGTAATCCATTTACATTTCATGCTATTATTAATAGATAAGAATTTCCTCTAATCATTTCATTGTGTTATGCTTGTTTTGTATATTTTTTCATTTCTATCTCTCATTATTCATTTCTGTGATTATGTTGCTTTTTTACCATGCAGATGTTTAATTTTCTTTCGCTTTCACATACTAAGTATTTATTATAATAGTGGTTTAATGAGAATGATTGTCCACAGTTTATGATTATCTGGAAAAGATTTTATTTCTTTTTTAGTTTTGAAGGATAATTTTCCTGGGGTAATCTTGGTTGGCAGATTTTTTTATCTTTTCAGCACTTTAAAGACAACATCCCATTCTTTCCTGGTCTGTAAGATTTCTTCTGAGAAATCTGATGTAAGTCTAATGAACTTTCCATTTTAAGTGACTTGATAGTTTTCTCTTGTTTTTAGTGTTCTTTGACTTATAATTTGATATTTTGACTATAACACACTGTAGTGAAGATGTTCTTCTTGAATATATTTGCAGTTCTTTAAGATTCTTTTATCTGCATATCCATGTCTACTTGAAGATTTGAGAAGTTTTAGGCTATTATTTCACAAAATAAGTTTTCTGCCCTTTCCCCTTTTCTTCATCTTCTGGAGTTTTCAAAATACGAATATTAGTTTGTTAAATGATTTTCTAAAAGTCTCATAGTTTTTTTATTCTTCTTAATTTACTCTTCCTTTTCTTATTATTTTCTCTGTCTCTGTTTCTGTCTCTCTCTCTCTCTCTCTCTCTCTCTCTCTGTCTCTCTCTCTCGTACTTTGTCATTTTACTAAGTTAATTCAAAAGGCTTATTCTCAAGTTCAGAAAGATTTTCTTCTGTTTATCCTAGTCTTTTGTGGAGGATTTCTATTTTAGTTTTAATTTTATTGATTGATGGTTTTAGTTAAAAACTTCTGATTTGTTCTTTCATATTATTTGTAACTCTTGTTTAATTTTTTTCATTTACCTCTCAAACTTGTTTTCTTTGTGTTGTCCCTCTGTATACTCTTATATTTCCCTGAGTTTTCTTTGGATCATTATTCTAAGTTCTTTCTCAGAGATTTCATAGATTTATTTCAATTTGAGGTAGCTTTCCAAATAATGATCTTTATCCTTTGGAAGTTTTATGTTTTTTGTGTTTATATTCAGGTTTCCAACTGTCTGTCACTTATTTACCAATTTTCAGTTTTCTCTGATTCACTCACCTCAAAATGCAGCTTACCTTTTGCTATTGTGACTCTTCTCTGTGGCAAAAAAAAAACAATGAGTAACTTCTTTTAAGTAATCTTGGCTCTTCCCAGCACTCGGGACGCTGAGGAGGAGGAGCATTGTGAGTTCGAGGCCAATTTGGGCTACAACGCGAGCGCAAGGCTGGCCTGAGCTACATAGTGTGACCCTGCCTCAAAAAGCCAGGGCTGGGAGTTTGGCTCAGTGGCTTAAGTGCCTGCCCTGGCAGGTGTGAGTTGTAAGTTCAATCCCCACTGCTGTAAATAAAAGTAATCTTGGCTCTGCCTCCAAATTATCCTCACTGGCACAAAATTTGCCTAGGCACTAAATATGTATCTTTTAAATAAATGTGAGTAAAGTCCTCTCTTGAGGATACACACTTTATTCTGTGTGTATACTTTTAAAATTCTGCCTAATAAACATTTTAGTGCCTCTTGCTAGTGAAGAATGAATGAATGAATAAATATGAATGAATGAATGAATGACTGAATATGTAAGGTTGAATGTATCCTTGACATCATATAAATAACTTCAAAGTAGTACAAGACAGAACATTCTTTCCATGTTTTTTTTACTTATGGGCTATTATTATCTGATGGTCATGCTCTGTGGCCTATGAGTGACCTAACTATCCCCTATCCACTAAAACCTCCCCTTCAGCTGGACCTCTTATGTGAACTTACAGAGTTACTTATCCAGCTACCTATTTGAGCCCTCTTATTTACATGAGTGCAAATCTCTGTGTGTGTAAACTTAACGTACCCAAAATGCACTCTGAATTTCTAATCTTTCCCTCCATACTCTTTCTCTCTTCATATCAGCAAACAGTAACTCCATACATCAGACCAAAATCCCAGAGTCATCATTATTCTTTCTTTCTTTCATACTCTATATCCAACTCTTGAGAAAATTTTGCTTTCTCTCCACAGTATATTCATAATCAAGCTACTTTTCATTCCAGCATTAATCTATCAGTCTAAGGCAATCATCTTTTTCATTTGGATGATCACAACAGCCGCCGGATTTTCTGCCTTTCCCATCCCCATCCCATACTATAGAGATCTTTGTAGAAACTGTATCAGATCATTTTCTGATCATATTTTACCCCAAATATTTTTCTGTTTTATTCTGAGTTAGTTCAGAAGTCTGGATGGAGCCTACAAAGCCCCGCATTATCTGTTCACTTGCTACTGCTCAGATATCACCTTCTCCCTGCTGTCCTTTGTTTATTCTACTGTAGTCAGATTGGCCTCCTTGATGCTTTTCAAACAACCCAAACTGGTCCTAACTCATCATCACTGTACTGGCTCCTCTAGATGGTACATTCTACACCTAGGAGGTCTAAAGTGGCTCATCTCATCAGAACCATGCTACGTAAAACAGCACTGCTTCAATCTCAATCTCTCACTCTTAATCTCTTTACACTTCTTGCTGATTCTCTATCACTGATGTTTGTATATGCACCACTTGTTTTTTCCTGCTGCTTCACATTGAAACATATACTTTGTGAAAGCAGGAACTGTTTTTAGAATAATGCCTGATCGAATTCAGTGAATTGATCAGATTCATGGTATTCTTTGTCTTTCATTAATAAAGTTCTGTTAAAGTGAATGAAAAAAATTGTTTTAAACAAGTCCATTAAGGTGGCAGTGAAAGCAATAGGACCAGATAAGACCCACAGATTTAGGACAAAAGAATCCATTTTGCTTATGCATGTAGGTGGCTTAGGTTCAAAGCCTATCTAAATTTTAGCTCCAAAAGGATAATTTTCTTTCTTGCCAGTATATGTCAGACAGCCCAGATATATATGTTTTAAACAAAGTGAGACTCTCCATTTGTCTTGCAACTGCCTGAAATTACAGTGGGTTAATGATTTCTCCAGGAAAGTCTAGGTTTTCAAAGTCTGGTTTACTAGCATCCTTCTGATCATGCCTGAAGGTTATTTTTCAAGGAAAATATTCTGTCTGGACAAAAAAAATGTGGTGGAAAGTTTTAGTTTTTTTTACATGATCTAACTGCTTTTCTACTTCATTTATTTTTCCTCTTCCTTTTTATGCTCATTTGTAATACAAAAAGTTGAGATTGATTTTCAGAATTTGTTATGTGCCTTCAAGATGTCTGCATCATTTTCAATCCCATTACCTTCCTCCCCCTTTTCTATCCTTCCTCTGAATTTCTTTCCTTATCTCCAAAGTAGTCTGTCTTCTAATTTCTTATTCTCTCTCTCTCTCTCTCCTTCTCTCTCTCTCTCTCTCTCTCTCTCTCTCTCTCTCTCTCTCTCAGGTCATGCTACATTCATCTCCTTGTGATCATCTCAAAACGTTCCAAATTGGTTGTTCACAGCATTCATTGATACAAGAACTCTATTAAAAAGACTATTTTAAAATCTGCCAAATCCTGTTTCCACTCATAAATGTCTAGAATGGAATTTAAATGGGGAGAGGTTTAATTTAGGTTCATGGCTTCAGAGATTTCAGTCCATGGTCATCTGACTTCAGGGCAGAAACTTTATGAAGAAGGGCCTGGTGAAGGAAAGTTTCCCAATTCATGCTATCCAGAAAGCAGATTGCAGAAGAACTACCCAAGAGAAAAGTGCCTGAGACTAGATCCAGTTTCTAAATTCATGCCCCAATGACGCATTTCATCCAACTAGAACTCATCTCCTAATAGCCCACTCAACTATGAACTCATCAATGAACCAAGAGGAGACTCTCCAATAGTCTTGTTAATTCAGTCAACTTGACAACCAATATATTCCAGCACAGATCCCAACAAATTCTTCCCTCTCTTTTCATGACAGTTATGTTCTGGGAGCAACAATTCTTATACAGAAATGTTTATGTTCTAAAATGATTTGTGCATAAGAAGCTATAATAATAATAGTAGTAGTCACAATAATCTGAAATTATTCACCCTCTCAAAAACACTTTTAGGTTTTCTTGTTATCTGAAAGACATGTTAGTGAAAACATGAATCTCTATGAAAGAATATGAATGGCTCAATAAGAAACATATTTTCCCTTGCTATAAGTAGTGACCCACATATTTACATTTGCTTCTAAAAATTGGAGTAAGATTGCCTGTAAGGGGAGTTTTTTAGTCTTAACTTTCCCTGTGGTGATCAATGTTGTATCCTCAAGCATGTCTGCTGGAGAAGGAAGATTAGTGTAATTATTGACTTGAGCAATAAGTTATTTGACTGTGATTGAGTAGCCATTTTTATAAATCAATGTTTATGTCTAGACACTGATATCCATCCACTTCCACTAAAACATCCCCAAAGTATTTGTTTTTGGTACTATTTCTAATTGACACACAATGATTGTCAAAATATTTTTAAGAGAGGAACACAAAATATTTATCTTCAGCTTCATTTTTATGCATCTATTTCCCCAAACCTTTTAGTTTGCTGTAAGTTGCACACACTGTCACCACCACCATCACCACCACCACGCACATACAATACCCCAGCATGAGGAGCCCCTGGCCTGACCCAGGCCTGTTCAACTAGTGTCCTTTATCCCTTGATGCAGTGGTGATCTGAAAATGCACGTATTACCCAACCAAGATCAATCAGAGCCTGAAACTGGAAGAGAATTTTTCAGCTGTAAAAGGAAAACTCTCCTGGAGTGTCTAAAATGAGAAGATCCACTTTCTGAACTGCATGGAGAGGGACTTTGTGTAGTTGTAAAGGAAAATGTTGACTTCTGCAGAAAAGAGCAGCTGAGATACAGCTGGAAGAGCTGTGTAAAGAAGGAGGATGAGTAAGATAAAGCATTCAGGATGCTGAAAATAACTTGTCATTAGTTTCTGTTCCATCCTCATTCTTCCCAGGTATAGTTAACTCTCAAGCTCCCAGGGTTAAATGTTTATAGTTAAAGTTAATTGAGCTAGTTATATTGCCATGAAATATACTAACATTGGTCAATTTTAACTCTCAGTTTCCTCATATGGAAAGGGGATGACACCATAACTTTCCTCAGAGTCTAGTGGTGAAGAATAAACTAGATTTCACACGTAATTATTTAGAACTGTGCCTGGAACACAGTAACTATGTAAGTGTTTGTCCACTATTCCCACTGTCATTATCATCGTTGCCATCATCATTTGAATCCCTCAATACATATGCACAGGGTCTATTTTGTAATAATTTTTTATTAAAGTCAACTGGCTAAGTGAATGATAAGTGGAAATTCTAAATCGAAGACACAGTCACTGCCCTCCATTCACTATTTTTGGGGTGGTTGGCTAAGATGGTCTATAAAAGGAACATGAACTTTGGTGTCAGAATCACCCTCTTGAGCTAAATGCTAAAATGAACAACCTTCCTAAGCCTCTATTTCCACAGGTTATGACAATCTACTAACATGTATGTAAAGCATCCAGGATAGTGTTTTGCAACAAATAACCAAGCTACCCTGCCCTTCATACTAGATGTCTGTCATCCAATTTCAGGCCAGAGAAAATAAGGTTTTTTGTTTGTTTTAGAAAGGAAAAATTTAAGAAAGATGTATCAACCTGAGTTAGGGAAGTCTAGGAAGGTTTCTTGGTAAAGGTAACCTTGAATTGGATCCCAAATCCTGGAAGGGTTTCATGTCCTGACTGGGGATAGGGGACAGAGAGGATAATGGTGTCCCAGATACCAAAGCATGTAACAATAGGCGCATAAGTGACTACTTGGGCAGAATGAGGTGGGGTGAGAACAGGTTAAAGGAGAAGACAGATACAAATGTTAACAGGAATGAATTTAAAATTTGAAATTTTTCTTCAGAAAGTAAGAAGTCCTTCAGAGCCCAGAACAGAAGTGGGTGTTCACTGGTATCCAGATGTGGCACAAAGTAAAGGCAAAGGTGGCAGGAAGTAACAGCCTTATGTGATAGGACACTGTTGCTGCAGAATGGGAGGAAAGAACAGACATATGATACATCACCTCTCAACAGGACCAAGTGACTGGACATAATAACAGAGTGAGAAGTCGTGTGGAAGTGCCATTAATCATTTTTAATATGAAAAAAGAACAAGCTAGTAAAATAAGAGAAATGTCATTCCCAGGAGATCTGAACCCTACTTTGAGATGGAAAATAAGAAATTTCCATATGTGTCTCAGAGACTTGGAAACTCTGAAACCATAGATTTATCATTTGTCTCACAAAACAGACATCTAGTATCTGGACCAAGTGAAATGTTT
>RJWM01048119.1:0-11611 GCA_004363535.1 Dasyprocta punctata | reverse complement strand
AGTCCATGATGCATACACGCCTGCCTAATACAAGCTGGCTCACTAATTTCCAACAACCATGGGAAAGTGAGGGTAAAAGAAGTACAGTGAGAAAGACCACCTCTTTACTCCGGCACTTCCTTCTACTGCACTGGATCTCAGGCTTCCTGACAGGATAACTGTCAGAACCCAAAGCTTAAGTTTATGTGCATTTCACAGGCTTTGCCACACAAGTGTCAGGGAAACCAGCCCTGTGTGAGTGTGCACGTGCACACGCACATGTGTGTGGACACTTGTGGCGGTGAAGCCCCATGATTACTGTGCAAATGTGGCTCTTTCTGTTTCCTTCCGTGACACTTACCTTGTATCACGGGGCCTTCTGACTCATTCTGATCAACCAACTCTGAAAATAAAGCAGTAAATTTAGGCAACAGTTCAGTGACACCAATCCACGTGGTTATACTTGTGGCCCAGCTCTGCCACCGCACTTCACTATAGTCCTTGTAATGACAATGAACACAACTCAAGGGTTTGGTGTCTCCCATACCTCATCACTGATGTCACGGTGATGACTGTGATGACCAAAATAGTCTATAGAGAGTCCCATACAAACATGAGGACAAAATTAACACTATAAAAATACACTCAATGTTTTTGGAAAATTACACTTTTTTGAGGTAAACTGAAATTTATAAAAATGGATTCAGTCTGGGATTTAGTTCAGTAGCATAAGTGCCTGCCTGGCAGGTGCGAGGTTGTGAGTTCAATCCCCAGTACAAAAAAGATTCAAAGAAAACATCACGAGGTTTCTTCAAATGCCAAAGTTTGCTAGTGTGATTAAAGCTGAGTGTTGGAAAGATGAGTTCAACGCTACAATGCAAGGTCAGTTTCCCTTTAACCACTGAACTTACCAGACACCAACACACTTGCCAAAATAGGAGGTGAGGGTTGGTGAAAGAGCTCAGCGGCACAAAACCTGCCTGGCAAGTGCAAGGTTTTGAGTTTGATCCCCCGTACCAAAAAAGGAGGAGGTAAAGTGAAACAGAACATCATGGCTTGCAGAACGAGCAAGTGAATACATATTTTGACAACATGCTACTGGAAACCTGGAAAGGGGATGCCTAACCAAGCCCATGACCTCCGGGAGTGCAGCGAGGAGGAGGATGGTCACCGGTGCAAAGCGGGAACAACAGCAGGAAGCAGGCTGGGCCTCGGGGCCACTCAAGGCAGGTGGGGTTCAGGACTCTTTCTACTGGTGCGGTCGCTGCAAGCTGACCAGGACAGCCAAGAGGCTGACTGTTGCGGCAACTGAGTCACAAACCTATCAGGCAGCAGGGATGGACTTGCTAGACTTACAACGGTAATTTTAACCGGAAAAAAGATTGAGATGCTAAGAGTATTAGAAAAGCAAGAGTGCCAGTTTTGTATATTTTTAACAGTACAGTTAATAGGACAACTATAAAACATACTAACATAACTCAGTCTCACCCAAGTACAACTTAAAAGTGACACAAACATGAGGGAACTGGAATACATGACATTTGTTCACTGAATAGTATGTGGAAATCCAACATGTGCTGGACACTAAAGTTAATAGAGAAAGCTACATTACGCAGAATGTCCTACACTGTCATTCCAGCACTGCAATCACGTGACAGATAAAATAATAATAAATACAGATTGCATCTTTTGAACACCTATTATAGGCAGATATTGTTCTAAAGTATGGATTTATAAATTTGTTTCTCGTGAAGCCAGTGAGTAAATATTTTAGGCCTTATACATCAGTCTCTGCTGCAACTTCTCGATTCTGCCATAAGCAAACAGACTTGGTGGTGTTCCAATAAAACTTTATTCACAACCATCAGCGAGGAGTTTGCTAACCTGCCAGATTACTTACTGGTAATGAGGTGACTCATTTAAAATGCTGTGAAACCCCTCAAAGGAAGTACTGCTATTACAATTTTATGACTAAGTAAACAGGTAAGAAAATCAAGTAGGAAGTGGCTAAAACAGTTCCTCTGCGCTGTCTGCACACACATGCACTCATCGACTCAGACCCTAAGATCACAGAACAAAACAAAATCAATGTTTCATAAAATACTCACGGTTATTAATCACAAGTCCTGGAAATGGTCTAAAGAGAAAAAACAAATGATTAACAGTTTTTTATTTTTTTGTGTTTTTGAGACAGGGTTTCACTATACAGGTCAGGCTTGCCTTGAACTCACTTTGTAGCTCAGGCTGGCCTCAAACTCGCAGTTACCCTCCTACCTCAGTCTCCTGATTGCTGACATTACAGGTGTGCATCACCACGTCTAGCCAGTTCATTTTTAATCTTAAGAATATGTGCTCATGGCTGGGGATTTAGCTCAGTGGTGTGAGCGTCTGCTTGGCAGGCGCGAGGTTGTGAGTTGGATCCCCACTACCAAAAAAACAAAACAAAACAAAACAAAACAAAAACAAACAAAAAAAAAAGAACACGTTGTCATTCAGTTGATGTTTAGCCAGCTGTGTGGCCCATGCCTGTAATCCCGGCACTTGGGAGGCTGGGGCAGAAAGATTGCCTTGAGTTCAAGGTCACCCTGAACTACAGAGGGACCCTGTCTCAAAAGAAAAAAAAAAAAGAAAAAAGAAAAGAAAAGAAAAGTAAGCTAATGGCATGGGTCTGACGGAAGAAAATAATGAGGATAAACTGGAATCAGTGGAGGCAGATGTCCCTTCCGTAAAAAGCACTTAATCGATATGAGTGCAGCTTCTCCTAACACTGGCAGAGGGCAGTACAACCACGGCAGTCTCAGTGCTTTGTTCATCAGTGCCTTGCCTAGCAAATGGCTGACTTGGGATCAAACCTAACAAGTCCACAGTACTACGTCAGACACAGGCTGATAACATTTTCCGCAAACTGACAGTTAATATTCTGGGCTTTGTAGGCCCTACTATTTTATTTTTCCTGCTGTGGTAAGATATTTTTAATTCTTCTGGGAAGATACATGGAAGGGGAATAGCTGGGTGGAGGGGACCTCTATTCCTATTTTGGGGAATCTCCACACTGATTCCCAGTGGTGGCACCAGTCTACACTCCCACCAACAGTGGAGAAGGGTTCTTTTTCCCCACAGCCTCTCTAGCATTTATTATTTTTTTGGTTTTTTTGTGGCACCGGGGATTGAACTCACAGCCTCGTGCTTGCTAGACAGGCACTTAAGCCACTGAGCCCAACTCCCAGCCCTAGTTTTTTGAGGCAGGGTCGCACTATGTAGCTCAGGTAGGCCTTGTGCTCGCGTTGTAGCCCAAGCTGGCCTCAAACTCACAAGCCGGCCTCGAACTCACAACGCTGCACCTACCTCAGCCTTCTGAGTGCGGGGATTAAAGGCGTGCGCCACCACGCCCGGCTCCGGCCCTGTTTTTTGAGGCAGGGTCACACTATGTAGCTTGCGCCGGCCTTGCACTCACATTGTAGCCCAAGCCGGCCTCGAACTCACAACACTCCACCTACCTCAGCCTCCCGAGTGCTGGGATTAAAGGCGTGAGCCACCACACCGAGTTCTAGCATTTGTTATTGCTTGATTTTTTGATGGCAGCCATTCTTTCTGGGGTGAGATGGAATCTCAGTGTTGTTTTAATTTGCATCTCTCGAATAACCAGTGATTTTGAACATTTTTTCTTGTATTTATGTGCTGTTTGTATTTCTTCATCTGAGAAATGTGTATTATTCATCTCAGATGCCCATTTTTGGATTGGGTCTTTAAATTTGGGAGGACTGATTTTTTGAGCTCTTTATGTATGTTTTCGATAGTAATCCTGTGTCTGAGGTACAGCTAGATCCAAATATTTCTGTCCCAACTACTCAAATTGTCCACTACAATGAGAAGGCAGAAATGGATGATACGCAGAGGGGGATATGACTGTGTTTCACTAAGTCTATAAAAGCAGGTTATGGGCTGCGATCTGTCAACAACTGGCCTTAAAGGGAGGAAATGAAGAGTCGGCGCAGGGGTGCACTTCAGTGGCAGAGCGCTTATCTAGCCTTTGTGAGGCACTGGGTTTGATCCTCAGCATCATAGGAGAAAACATCATCTGAGGCAGGAAATCCACTGTCACAATGACTAGACCAGGGTCTCTGTCATTTCCTTACTCAGTGAACTCAGCCTCCTGGTCCCCAGATCTGTTCCTGCTGCTTAAACTCACCTAATGACTGTGAACTTGATAAACTCAGCAGAATCTAAGATCCTTCTCATGGAGCTTATTTCCAGGTAACTGGGGGCTTTGAATGACACCCCAGGAGGCATGCCGTCCACCACCACACATCCAGGGTTGATTGTGATTTTCCTGTAGGGGACTTTCACTGGGAAACCCATTCCAATAGCTTCCCCTGCAGAGAGACAAAGGGGACAGAAGCAGAGTAACTTGCATCTTAACAAGCACGGAAAAGTACAAGACCAACATGAGACAGCCTGTTTCTGCTATTAACCAGGTCTGTGCATGTCAAACAAACTCAAATGTGAACTTCGGTGTTCGTTTTTATACTGACAATCAACAGAATAACACATTTAATGTTTTCCTATTAAAGACATGGAGCACGAACACTTTTAATAATTTCTTTTCAGTGTGAGGATCACAATTACTCAGCGATCTACTGAACAGATCTTATTAAAACTGAGTCTTGCTTATCACAACTGAACTTTGCTAACGTGACACTCACCAAACTTCCGACTGAAGAGGTCATTCACTTGTTCTCTTAGTTGTCTTGCTTTTTCAACTTTTGACAGTCTTTCATTATCATCATCTAAAAAGTTAAGAGAAAGTCCAAATCTTAGTAACAGATTTTGACTTCCAAGTCAGCTCTCACAAGTTCTGTGTCATGTCCTTTGGAGTCCTGAAGCATCTGAACTACTCAAGTAGCAAACAGTCCAACATGGTACCACCTGCGTGAACCACCATGGGTACATGCGTGCCAGTCCGTCAGGTGGCTTGTACCACTGGCAGTACAAATGGATCGAATCACTTTTATCAGTCTTTTTACTAACAAAGGTAATACAAAGCCGCCTGATGAGACAGACATGCATGTACCAGCGAGACACACGAGTTCCAGTCCTGTCATGAATATGTCATAGTTACACTATCACCTGAAAACGTCACCCTATTCCTATCATAAAGACCTCCTCCTGCGGTTTCACAGAGGCTTTTGAAGGACAGCTGGGCACTAGGGTGCTCAGCCATGCTGCAGGCGCCTGGAGGAACCCGACAATGCTGCAAGACCAGAGCCGCACCACTGATCTGCACTGGCAAACTCTGAGAGGGCTGAAGAGACACCTCAAGCTCTGATGAAGGCAGAGAAGCCATACCTGGAATTGTTACTTGAATGATGTTAAGATCTTCAACACCTGATGCAGTAGTATTAACGCTGGGTGATGAGTTTATTTTTCCTTAAACAGAAACCTAAGATTAGCATTTATGGGAGACTCATACGGTCAGAGACTCTGCTAATAAAAACCAGAGGTGATGTGCTTGCAATCCAGGCTTTCAGGGCTTCCTCTTTTCATGGTACATTTTATATTCAGCTCAAGGGTTCAGCTTTCTGAACGACTGTTTCACTGCATGGCACCCACGGGGCTCACCAATGACCGCATGGCCTTGGCTGGAGGCTCTAGCACAGCAGGGGAGCACATGGCTCCTCCTGGGAAGGGTCACCCACATGCAGCTTCAGGAGGGCCACACGGGTGGTGATGCAGGGACACCTGCCCAGCCAGTCAGAGCAGCCGAAATGATCTGGCCACCAATGCGGTGACACTGTCATAGCCACACTGCCCTCATATCCAATTACTGAAGAACTAAAGACTGTAAAGCAGACAGACGCCCAGCTGGGAGCCAGTCTCCCGCCACTGCTTGAGGACACTCACTGGGAGGGCTCTTGGAGGAGGTGCTCTCCTTGATCGCAGTCTCAAACATTTCAGGCCTGTCAATGACAAGAGAGAACACACTGGAGGAAGACCCGCCGCTGAAGGTTAAATGCCATGGTTTAAAAACTAACTCAGGGCTAGGGGGTGGCTCAGGGTAAAGCGCTTGTCCAGCACACGCATCCGTCCCTAATGTCTCCACAACACAAAAGAAAGACCACCAACGCACCCCGCAACACTGAGTACAAACTCAGTTCTTAGTGAAACACGGAGAAAAAGGAACATTGTTATACAAAGAATGCATCCAAAAACACCTAACAGCTGTGCTTGTGACATCATCCTGTCCCTCTCCTGGACCCCCACTCCAGCCAGGCAGTTTTCCTGCCTCTTCTTCCCATAGCAAGAACAGGTCCTCCAGACTCAGAGCCAGGCTCGAGAACGGAACACCAGACAGCTCAGCACCTGTGCCCCTGCCTCCTCCTTGGGAGGCAGAGCCCCAAGCTGGTGGCAAACCTCTCCAGATCCTGCCTCAAGGACACTGAGCCAGGCAATGTGAGCTTCCCTTGTGTGACACAAGCCTGGGACAAATCGAAAGTATGCCTCACATCTAGTAAATGAACCCTGAAATTCATATCAATTAATTTCAAATAGTTGTTACCCATCAACATGTATTAATAACTCTAATTATTCCCACCTATTCCAATCAGCAGCCTAACTAATATGTTCTGCCACATACAGGAAGCTGGAGAAATAAAAGGCCTTTAGGAAATGTAGTCACTGCTAAGACCTCAATAGCATCAACCAGTGAAAGTGCAATGGGGTGGTGGCGGCAGACCTTGTGACAGACAGTTGCCACCTCTCTGATGTACTAGTGCCAGCCCCTTTCCGCTTCTAACTCACTAAGCTCGCAGGACATGGGGGACACACACCTGTGACTCTAGTTACTCAGGAGGCTAAGGAAGGAGGACGGCGAGTCTGGGGCTGGCCTGGGCAAATTAAGACTATCTTAAAAAAAAAAAAAAAGCTGGATGTAGTGGCACATGCTTTTGATCCCAGCACTCGGAAGGCTGAGGTAGGCAGAGTGTTATGAGTTCAAGGCCAGCTTGGGCTACAACATGAGCGCAAGGCCACCCTGGGCCGCATAGTGTGACCCTGTCTCAAAAACAAAAAACAAAAAACAAAAAACAAAACTAGGGCCAGGAGTTTGGCTCAGTGGCTTAAGTGCCTGCCTGGCAGGCGCGAGGTTGTGAGTTCGATCCCCAGTGCCCACCCCCCCAAAGAAAGGCTTGAGTGCACAGTGTGGAGCTCTTGCTGTCACATCTAAGGCCCTGGGTTCGATTTCCATTATTGGGGAAAAGACAGTTACACTAAGGGGAGAGTGGTCTCGAGCAGCTACTTAATCCCTGTGTCCAGTCCGGGAGTGCCCAAGAGTCTCCACTCAGGCCACTCCCTCGATCCCGTCCCCCTGCTGTCCTCACTTCTTAATGATGAACTTGATTTTGGCCTTGTTCCGGAGGATCTTCTCCAGCCGTGGGATGCCGAAAGTGGAGGGCCTGCGGAACGGCACCCCCTCAGGCAGGCCTTCCACATAAAAGTCTTCTGGGAAAGACTCAAACAATGCAAATGGCACCTTCACAGCTTGCTTAAGGCCAAGAGCTTCCCCTGTAACACATAAAGCATCTGTTTCTGCCACTGCATTGTGAAAACACTGTAGCTTTAAAAGTGCATTACAAAAATAAATAAATAAAACACCCACAACTAAAAGGACATTTAAAATCATTTCTTAGCTACTAAAGCCACATTCATTTCAATTTTAGGAAATGCTCTTTGACTTTTAGTGCCCAGGAAAACATGAGAAATTGAAGCCCAAAACCCATACATTTCCAGTGACAATAACATTCAAATGTTAACTATTTTACTCTGTCTCCTTTCTTTTACATACAAAGAGCTACCTCATCATTTCAGTAATGTTTCAAATAGACCTACCACATTTTTCATTGAAAAGATTTTCAACTTTCTGTTTCAGGTCTGTGATTTTGGCATTCCAGGCCTCTGCATTTTTATAAAAGACAAAACAGTTAAAATTGTAATAGCTATATATGCTCACAGGCAAGAATTTTTATCTCTTACTGTGCAACTTTAAGAAGTACAAAATAAAAAAATATATACACTTTTATAACAGGGTCATGGGTTGGCAACCACTGACCCCAGTATACAACTGAACTGCTTGATTCTTTTACTCACACAGCACACTGGCTACAAGTAAAGAACACATAACAAACCCAACCCCCAACCCCCATTACAGTGTCTATTATGTGCCAGGTATGGTTAGAAGTACATTAAATGACTAATATTTGCAATCCTTATATAACCCTGAGGCAGAACGCAATGCTGCCCCCAAATGGCACATAAAAAATGATGGCCAAGACAGCTTGCCTACTAATTTTTTTAGAATATTTAAGCATTTTGAGTCACTCAAGTTGTGTTTTTTTTTTTTTGTCTTTTTGAGACAGGGTCTTGCTATGCAGTTCAGGCTGGCTTTGAACTCACTTTGTAGCTCAGGCTGGCCTGGAACTCGCAGCAATCCACCTGCCTCAGCCTCCTGAGTGCTGGGATTACAGACATACACCACCACACCCAGTTGAGCCACTCAAGTTTGAAATGTTTTAAAATTATACCACTAAGTAGAAATGCTACAACATTATTCTTACTATAAAGACCCGAAGCTATAGTGTGACTCTGCTTCAAAAAACCAGGGCTGGGAGTTTGGCTTAGCAGCCTAAGCGCCTGTCTGGCAGGTGCGAGGCTGTGAGTTCGATCCCCGGTGCTGCAAAAAAAATAAATAAATAAAGACCCAAAGCTGCTGTTTTATGCAGATTTTCTTTGAAGGACACATTAGACGGATAATGAACAGGTCTGCATTTAGGCCCTGGTCACATAGGTCTAGTGCATCAGGCAATCTGCTCTTTGGTCTGTTCCTCTCACCTCTGACCAACAATGACTCACTAAATAGAAGTTATTCACCTGGTAAAAATAAAACATTAATTTCCTTTATTCAAAATTCTGAAATTAAGCCAGATATGGTGGCACATGCCTGCAATCCCACCACTCAGGAGGCTGAGGCAGGAGGACCGCTACAAGTTTGAGGCCAGCCTAGGTTACACGGCATGATCCTGTCTCAAAAAGCAAACAAACAAACACACAAACACACACCAAAAATTCTGAAATCTAAGAGATATTTACCAAAAGAAAACTCTCTCCCTCGAGGCTTGAAGGGAACATTAGAACCATTAGTCTGCGTAGGAGTTCGAACAGTGGAGGTTTGAGGATTGTTGTTATTAGGGCCTAAGAAAAATGGAGAGACAGCGTGATCAGCATGTATTTGGTTCAGATTAAGTGGTGTTTCTGCTTTCTCTGGAACATGCGCTGTGGGGCTCAGTGCATTTCCCGCTCGCCCTGCAGAGCTTGGGCCAGGTTTCTATTTCCCCTCCTGCACGCTGCCATCCGGCCCCTGCAGACAGTTGGCACCTGACAGAGCTGAGACACTGCACACAGGACCCCATGAAACCACCTGATCTTTCAGTCACCAATGTCTGCTTAGACGTCTTCTTTTCGCCCCAAATATAACACAACTCTAGGTACCATTATATCTACTATGAAGCTTCTCTTTCCACTGTCCAGCAGCTCTGACAACCTTCTTTGACTTTTTGGTACAACTTAGAAATAATGTCACAGATTACCAGTTGTTTCCTATTAAATGAAAGCGAGTGTTCCATTTATCCACAGAAAACCCAGAGCATCACTCTTTACAGGTAAGGACATCTATTTGAGACAGGATATGACTTTAATCCAAAGAAAACTTTGATTGACTGAACAATTGATTGAGACGGTATGCAGTTCAGGCTGGCCTTGAATTCACTGTGTAGCCTAGGCTGGCCTCAAACTTGCAGCCATTCTCCTGTCTCAGACTCCTAAGTACTGGGATTGCAGGCACGGGCCAGTACACCTGGCAAGCTAGTTATTTTTAAAAAAAAATAAGCAAAAATAGCTAGACGTGGTGGCACATGCCTGCAGTCCCCCTTAATGGGGAGGCTGACAGAACTGCTTGAGCCCAGGAGTTTGAGGCCAGCTTGGAAAATGTAATGATACTCCACCTATTAAAAAAGAAAGGGCCAAGATAATAGAAAAATAAACATTAAATTTCACCTAAACTCTCTCTGGTGCACAGTCAACATTCTCTGGATAGATCTTAAAATTTTAAATTTTACAATTTGCAGGAATGTTTGCAGACTCTGGGCTTTTGCTTCAATTACTTCCTCCAAGCTGTCTAGTACCTATGCCTGTGTTTATACAACAGTTTTTGCTTGATGACTAATTTTTGCAGAAACCTATTAATAGTTAGCCACAACAGTAGCCATTGTTGCAAGCACTTTCTGGATTGTAAAGAATTATTACCGTCCCCACTGTACCACAGAGAAGAGGAGCGCAGGGTTATGTAACATGGGGCCAATATCCAGCTTGTTAGTGGTGGATTTGGGATACCAACCTTCCAAGTCTGGCTTCTCAGTACACTCAATACCCTGCTTCACTGATCCAGCAAGAGGTGAGAAATGCAGAGCCCACCATCCCCTATAAAATGTTCAGACCAACGCTCTAATCAATCCAACGCTCCTGACTACAAACAAGCTTCCTCACCCAGCACAGTAGTGATAGCAAGTGTGTCTGGGCTGGCCAGTCCAAGCGGCTTGGTTCCTGGTGTCGGCGTATCAACACGCAGAAAGCCAGTGTCACACAGCAGCTCTGTAACACATCACTAAAGCTACCTGACTGACAATCCCTGCTCATACCCTGAGCTCATGATGCAAGACAGGAAGAACTGATGGCGAGGCAACACTACTGGCCTGATTGTTCCTATCTAAACAGTCACTGGTACCCTGGCTCACCTAAGTGAGGCAGAACCACACACCACGAAGATGGCTAAAGTGACAAGAACACAAGTACCCAGTACTGCAAGAGTGGCAGTGTAAAATGGTACAAGCACTTGGGAGTTTGGTTGGGTGGCTTCTAAGAAAGGCAAAACACCAGCCCTGCTATGCCTCATTGTCCATCTTCCAGAGAAGAAAGGCAAATGCTGCACTTTGTGCACAAAGACTCAGAGCACCTTCGTTTGTCACAGCACGGAGATACACCACACGCAGAAGCCTGTCAATACTGTGGAATTCACACAAGTGAATGTATAAGTGAAATATGAATACAAACAGTAAAGGTTACTGTTATGGTTTGTGTTTGGATGGCTCCCCCAAGCCTCAAGTAATCATGGATGCAGCTGAGTCTGGCGTTCATGATTTGTTTGTCATCCGGTGCTGGGATTGGTTGTGTGAGTGCTGCACCCTCCCAGGGGTGGAGCAGACACACAATGTAAGGGTGGAAAGAAGGTGTGCTTTCTCTCCCTTTGGCTCAGTTTGCACTTGCCATTTGTGGTGGCCGCGGCATCGGCACATGCCTGGTCGAGAGCCCTGGCTGTGAGCAGAAGGCAGGGCAGACTGTCCATTCAGCCACCCCTCACCTTCCCCATCAGGCACCAAAATGCACAGAAGACTCAAGGGTTCAGAATGAGGATTTCACTTTAAGTAAGTTTTTTTTTTTACAGTTTAAAAAAATGGTCTAGAGCCGGGCGTGGTGCCACACGCCTTTAATCCCAGCACTCGGGAGGCTGAGGTAGGAGGAGTGTTGT